>CM076583.1:250055453-250229130 GCA_034641835.2 Pinus albicaulis | reverse complement strand
TAAAAATTAGGACATTACACATATTGGCTGTAGAATTTGCAAAAGAAAATTTGACCATCATTTTGCAAAATGCAAGCTGGATATTGGTGGGCAATGCACAACAGCAATGCGTGAAATGGGTGAAATGGGAGCACCGATGTCAGGGCGGCTCAGACAAGGATAAATTGCACCAGTGCTTAAGAGCTCTAGAGCACTAAGAAAAGTGAAAAATGTGGTTTTTTGGCCGTAAGTTTTTTTTTTATTTAACCCTGTTCCGGTGCGCAGGGTTTTATAGGTGCACCGGTGCGGTTTCTTAATACCGCACTGGGCGGTTTCGGTTTTGGCATGGTGTTTTATGATGCACTGGTGCAGAGGAGTTGTAAAGCACCGTTGCTCTACATTAATACGATGCACCGGGCGGGTGTGTACAGAGTGCACGGTGTTCGGTGTGCTAATGGTTTGTGTGCACCAATGCTTTCTCTTGTTGAGCGCACCGGTGCAGTTTTGGATAATAAGTGCACCGAGTGGAAAACATCCACAAAACCCTTCGCTCGCCAACATCCTCTAGTAACCTCCGCTAGAAACGGATGTCTGGGGTATTTTTATAAGGGCTTCCTCAAAAACATCAGCTAGAGGGTCTTTTCCTTGTAGTGTGCCTACCCATTATCTACCTTAACATTTTTTCTTCATTTATTTGGGCGCATTTGAGCTTGCAGACCCTTTTTATTTTTCTTTTAACAACAAACTATAAAATTCTAACCTTATTACTTCCAATGGATCAGATTAAACTGTTGAGCTCATTTATTATTCTCTACCTAACTATTGATCTGCCAAGGTTAAACAGTTTGGCTACATATTTATTCTCTATCTATCAGCATGAATAATCAAGATTAAGTTGTTTGACTATCATGGATTGTGGCATTTTTTACAAGTTGCACACAATCTTATTTTCAAGTTAAACTAAAAGGTAGTAGCATTTGAATTTGCATCACTTTCATGATCTATTTTTATCTTTTTTTTGTTGGGGGTCATTTTTTTTATATTCTTTTTTATCTTTTTCTTTTAGTCCTTTGATTTTTCTTTTAGGACTTTTACCCTCTTTACATTTTTTAATATGGGAAAAGAATTTACAGAAAGAAAAGTATGTACATATTACAAGACTAATCACAATCAATTCAAAATTATGAATCCTATTATTATAGGACCCTAACAAAATTGAACCATTAATCCGGAAGGTTGGGGACAAAACAGAAGGTTTAGACCTGAAAAAGGAGAAATAAACCTTCATAGAAGCACAAAGGGAGATGACCAAAGATGAAGCACCCAATGTAAGAGGTACAATAGATCCACAAGCGGACGAAGCAGTTAAACCACTCCTCCAGGCTTGTATGAAGCTGTTGCGCAACCAGAAGGCGATAGAAAATATCCAAGTGCTAATAGATAGCTACGCAGAAAAGATTTCTCTATAGCCCGAGGTTAAAACTTTGAACAAGATACACAAAAAAAAAAAAAAAATGGGAGAGGAAAAGTGCATGACCGCGCAAATTGGAGACTACGAAATGGACCAAGTTATCCTTGATTTGGGATCAGATGTAAACGTCCTACCCAAGAAAACCTGGAAACGAATGAGAGAACCTAATATGGAATGGTCGACTATTCAGCTACAGATGGCTAATCAGCAGAAGGTTATCCCATTGTGAAGACTAACGAAGGTGGTGGTAGATATTGCAGGTGTTAAAGCTTACGATGATTTTGAGTTAATCCAGATAGTGGATTATGTGAATCCTTATCTTGTGCTCTTGGGTCTGGATTGGGCTATTGACATGGGAGGTATCATTAATCTAAAAAGAAGGAGCATGATCTTTGAAAATGAAGGCACAAGGGTGATAGTCTCGTTGGATCTAGAAGAAGGCGAGTGGTACACTAAATCAATATGGGAGGAAGAGGATGTTGATAAAATATACAAACTAACCACCCAGGACGACAATTGGATAAACTCCACGGATGATGGCATGTTATGCTGGGAAAAATATAGCGAGTGCTTATCTAACTCAGACGGGGAGATAGAAAATTGGAGAAACCGGCTGCATGATGTATTTGCACTAAGGTTTCTTATGGTCATGAAAGCTTCCAATGCATTTCCTCAGAGGTAAGAGAACTACCCTACTTTGATGGCTATGGTAATGTTGAAAATTTCCTCGAAGAAATGGAAGCAAACATCCTTGAAGAACATATATTTTTGGCCATTGACTTGGCCATGCGCGCAACTCTTGTGCGCTGGTGGGAAACTCATAAGGGAGCTTTCTAAGACTGGGGGAAATGCCGAAGGATGATGACCTTATGGTTTAACATACCAGTCAAACCGCCAATAGAACTCTTCTTGGGATGAGGGGATCCATGCAAGCATGTGGCTCTCTGGCTAAAAGTATGGAATGAGGACACATGGAATGAATGGGTCTACAGGTTTATTCACACATTAGGACCAATCCCTACCACCTGGTATTTCGACGCAGAACTACATCAACGTACCCGACATTGGAGTACAATGGCTGAAAACTTTGTAACAACATTTGGACTGACAGGAGGCACTGAGCAAATTGATGAAGCCCTACAAGATATAGATGCTCTGGTCTTCAGTGAGTCCCGTCCTAAGCAGGAACGTACTGCGCCATCCTAGGATGCGCAGATACAGGACATTATAAACTGTAGAAATTTGTCAATAGAAGCATGTGATGAGGATCCTCGGAATATCATTATCTCAGAGTTAGAAGGAGAGCGCGATGTTGCAGGCCCATTGCTGCAAGCAATTGATGTCACCAAACCTCTGAAATTAAAGGAAATCAATATTGGCACGGAAGAGCAGCCCAAGATGGCCAAGATTGGGGATTACTGGGATGATGGCATGGTGGGAAAGGTCGCAGAACTGCTAACTGAATATCAAGATCTATTCCCGACCAAGTTCTTTGAACTCAAGGGTATCGTAGGGGACATGGGAGTCATGAGGATTACATTGAAGCTAGATGTGCGGCAAGTCAAACAACGGCCCTATCGCCTGAACCCGAAATACAAACAAAAATTAAAGGAGGAAATCGAGAAAATGTTGGCTGTGGGTATCATTGAACCAGTAGAACAGTCAGATTGGGTAAGCCCCATGGTGGTCTAGGAAAAGAAGACTAAAGGAGAGATAAGGATCTGCGTCAATCTGCGCAAGTTAAATGACGCCTGCATACATGATCCTTTCCCCACACCATTCTCTGATGAGATCCTAGATAAGGTGTGAGGTCAGGAAGCTTATCCATTTACTGATGGGTTCTCGGGGTACCATCAGATCTGCATAGAACCTGAAGATCATAGCAAGACAACCTTCGCAATGGAGTGGGGCTCATTCTAGTACACTTTCATGTCATTTGAATTAAAGAATTCCCCTGCTATATTTTCACGAGTTGTTTTAGCCATGTTCAAAGAATTCATCCACAAGTTCAGCACTGGTTACAGAAGCAACGAACACTATTATGACGCAGATCAGTCAGGGCATCACTCTATTTGAGATTTCTATGGAATTATGGTCCCAGGTGACCCTCTCCTCCAAAAAATCGATCAAGAGTTGCATTAGAAGGAACAGGATTTTGAACAGCTAGAAGCCACGATGACAACCCTTGTTCCATCCCAGCAACTAGCTCGTCTTCAAACCAGCCACGTGATTTACAGTGAAATTGTGGGGCTTCGGCGCAAGAAACATGTACTCAGTGACCATCTAATGCCCTGGGTTGATGAAGCTCTCAAGCTTTCGCAGGAATTAGAAGGGGTGGTGTGACAGTTGAACCAGACCTTGGACAGTGTCACCGCTGCAACTAAAGGTCCAACTTCGCAGAAGCTGGTAGACATTGCACAGACCACCACCGCACAAAGCCTTCGTGTTCTGCCACCGTCAACCATCATGATTGAACAACTCAAGGAAATGATGAAGACCCCATCGGCGCTGTGACTCAGCATGAGTCACAAGATTGTGTTGGGGGATTGTTGGAATGGGGTTCCATAACCATAATTTTTTCTAGTTTTGTAATATTTTTTAATATTTAGTCTAGTGCAGGGGGTTTGGGCGGGTCAAAACCCCCAAAAAATTGTAATGGGTCAAAGGGTATACCAAGGGTCCGCAAACCACGGTTTGCAGATTTGTGGGCCATAGGATAGCGCAAGTTAGCATGCTATAAATAGATGGATAAACTGAGTCTATAGGTAGGCTAAGTTTTGGATCAAGTTGGATACGAACTTGTGGATATTTTGTGTCGATTGTCTGGGTAAGGGCTCTTGTTGGCTGTGTGCACGAAGACCTTAAGTCCTTATGTGTGCGGACCCCGCTGGCTATGTGCGCAGGCTAGTAATTAGAGTTTGTAAGTTAGATCTAGATATTAATGAAGTAGAAGATTGTTTATGATAAGTTGAGTACTTTTGTGTTATGGTTATGGGTTGCACCCTATGTTATTTATAAAGCTATAGCTATTTGCTGAATACTAATAATTTATTTATGCGATATTGTAAAAGGGGATGGAGGCATAGACCTGGTTATATTTAATCGCTTTGCTTCTATTAGCATGTTATTTGATGATTTATAATATTCACTGAAGATATTCAGCCAATATATTTTTAATGGTTTCTATGTTAGGGCTTCTCTAGCGCAGGTCTGTTAGACCTGAAAGGACCCACTTCAATTAACTTTCTCTCTCTCAAGGTGCGGAAATCTAGTTCCAACACCCTACCATACTACTTCAGGTGAGACCTTGACCTATGCAAGCAGGCCATTGCCAAAAGGACCAATAGTACAGGGGTTTGTTGGCAAACCTTGAAACCGAACCTGCATCAAGACCCTTAAAGCCAATAGGCACCATTTCATTGATCCACCACAAAAACCAATTAACCAATAAAATCAACCAAAAACTAACGAACCAGGACATGCCAAGTGTCAGCACCTGGTTGGCTCATACCTACACAATTACCTTGTTGACTCAGTTGTATGGTCACCCAGTCAACAAACTTGCTAAAATTTTAGTTGTTGGGCAAAATGGTCAACACACGATAACTTGAGCATACGGTCTCGGATTGAGGTGAAACGAATGTCGTTTGATTTAAAATGACGAGTAATTTGACTTGGCGTATTTTTTAATACTTTTTGTGCACTTTTATTTTTGAGCTAAAATTTGATCCCCTGATCACACCTCCCCACTAGGAACTTTTGGAATCCAAAAGTTTACTTCCCTAGTAAATATAATGAGGTTGTGTTAGTCATCAGTAATTTTTTTCTATTTTGTAGATGACTAAATACTTGTCTTAGATTTCTAAAAACAAGATTCATGAATATTGTGAGTTTTAGAAATCTCACTGCCTTCATTATCCTTAAAACAAAATTTTCACTATTTTACTACTCTGCCATTCCCTGGTTAGCCTACCACTCCTAAAACACCCCTCATGGGCTCATGTCACTCATCTTCATCCTATTTTTTCCACCCATAACTTCAACACTCTGTTTTTCCTTTACCCCACCCCTCCACTTGCCATCTAAGATTACCAAACAACCTACTCCTTCTTATGCTCATCAGATGCCTCAAGCATTGATGGTCTCAAAAATATCTCTGTAGGCACTTTAGATAAATCAATTACATTGGATTTTGGATCTTCAATACATCAATTTGTCAAAAATTCTGTTTTTCATACTTGAAGACCCCAAATCAAGCTTTCAGCCAAAGGACAAGTCAAAAGAGCCTCCCTGTTACACCATTTTTTGGTCATCTAACCTGTTACTATTAGATGGACCTAAGTATACTATGTAAATCAAGTTTACCCTAAGTAAAATTGCTTTCACTATGAAAAATAACTTAGTAAACCACCTTTATTAAGTTGTTTATGGTCTAAACAAGAAACCCCATGAGGAAATATTAAATAGATCTACATTTGTTTGATTTTCCTCAAGGAATAATTAGTTAAACAACAGTTTAATTAATATTCCTGATCAAATTTAACCCAAAATAGGAAAATTAATTAGATAAATCACTATTTATCTTATTATTTCCTATGAATAATTATGTAAACCTTATTTAAATAATATTCCTTATTAAATTTGAGTAAATCATTATTTATTTCATTATCACTCAACCACATCGTTAAAATAATAAATAAATCATTTATTTATTTATTATTTACAAATAAAGGGATTTGACCCAAGTCAAATTCTTTTTCCCTCCAACAAATATAATAAAATATTTCATAAAAGTTGGATCTTGATTTGGTTAATAATATTTTAATTATGCACCAATATCTAGAATAACTCAATATTTTGTTATAAATAGAAGGGTTTTCCATTCATTCACTCCCTTTTGTTGCCTAAAGATCACTCTAGATCTATACTTTTGGTCTGACTTTGATCCACCATCATTGTCATATTTTTCTATCATTTTTCTTGTGAGCTCCCTTTGAGCTCCATTTTTTGTCTGGGTTTTCTACACCATCAAGAGAGAGGGATTTTAGATCTAAAGTGCTGAGGACTTACAAGAACCCATCCCATTGAGGAGAACTGGTAACATCCTTCTATGTTTTCCTCCTAGGTGCCATTAATACAAAATTCTTTAAACATATTCTTGTCTTGTCTATTGGATGCATGGAGCAACTCTTGTTTTTATTTACTGCTTAATGACTTTTAATGCATAGATCTAGATTTTTGCAGCATTTGTCTTGGTCACATAATTTCAAATCTAAAGATATTGGCATTCATCTTTGTTGTTAGGGATGTGTTTTATGCACAACTAAAGTGGTATTTTTTCGTACACTTGCGATTAAGATTCATACTAACACTCCCACTAGGTCACTAGGGTTTCATAGGTTGTAGGGTTATCTTTGGTTTTCTTAATCACTATTTTTCATGTGCTAGAAGCTGAATCAAATGTGAAAGAAGGTCAGCACCTGTTTGTCCAAAATAGATAAAAAAGGTCTCCAAGGAAGACCTCCTTATCAAGTTCAAATTCTGCAAAGGACAATTGTTCATTTTTTACATTTCTGCAGGAGTGTCAAGGTGGCTATCAACAACAAAAAAAATGGTAAGGTAAGAGGCCTTCCCCTCATTAGAAGATATACTCAAGAAAATGGAAGAGGAAGTAGCCTATGTTCAAGAAAAATTAGGGTTCCTAGGACTGATTGGGCCAGCAGTGTGCCAACCAAGGAGCCAATGCAGAAAATCACATGGATAGAGGCACACCAGTACAACCAAGCATGAATTGAAGATTTTTAGAAAATATAAATAAAAAAGGGAAAAAGGTGAGGTGAAATGGACAGAAATGAATGAAATTGAAAGGGCTATAAAGAATTTAGAAGACAACACTAATGATTCTTCACAAACGGCCCAAAAACGTAAGGTTTTGGAAAGATAGGCAAGGGGGGTGAAATGAAGATGATGAGCCTCCATGATGAAAACAGACAGAAGGTTTGAAGAGACTGTTGTAGGTAACTTCTAGAGTTGGCCAAGGTAAAGTGTCTCACTGCCTCAAGGGGAAAGAATGCAAAGAGTATCAGTATAAGGAAGGTCAAGTTTTCATATTCAGTCATTTTCACTCAATAGTCAAAGGAATAAAATCATAGGATTGAGTTACAATATGAAAAGGCAAGTTGATCATGGGGTTGCTACTGTATGACTAAATATGTCAAAAAAACCAATAACATCAGAAAGGGCTAAATCAGTATGTCATGGCACCTGTAACAAATCAAAAGTTGCCAAAGAGAAGATATGGAAAACATGATTATAGTCATTGTAAAATGTAAGTTTATCATGCCCAAAGATTAGTAAAAAATGGAAAAAAAGCCATGTTCTTAAGTCACCCACACTCAGAAAGGTCAAAAGGAGTAAAACATGATTAAAACCTCACCAATACATGCAAAGAAAGGTTTTGACAGTGCTAAGCACGCTGCCACCAAGAGAAAAAGAGCCACTTAGAAGTTCTCAGATCTCCTGCACAGCAAAAAGGTCAAGGGATTATCAGATAGATGGAAAAGCTCAAAAAAATTAGCAAATGGGGTTCTTTGATTTAAACTTATTTTCCTAAAGATATAAAGGACCTTTTTCTCTCCTCCCATATCATTTTGCATTTGCAAAAACAGTCAGAGCATTCTAGAGAGATTTGGGCATTTTCAGTGAAAATTTAGGTAAGGTTGCCTGACGCTACGCGTTCGTGCCAACGTTGCGCTTACGGCACTCGCCCCTACGCGTTCATGAGTTTTTGAAGTGTAAAAATACACTATGTTGCACGTTTAGGCAGACGCTACCCGTTCGCCTAGAATTGCTCGACATGCACGGTGAATGTGTCCGGCGTTGTGCTTAGGAGGCCCGACAGGCCCAGAAACTTGCCCGATGCTGCAATCAGAGGGCTCCACAGGCACAAGAAACGCCCAGCGTTATGCGTAGGAAGCCCGACAGACCTGCACGCGTGTAAGCACTGCGCTCTGGAGGCCCGACACCCGACTGTGTGTGCAGGTGCTACGCTTAGGTCAGAAACCATCCTCCACCTGCAAAGTGCTAAAAAATGATGAAAGAACACCTCCAACCTGCATACAAGGACCTGCAACGACATTGAAATGTGGTAGGTGTATTTTTTCCTTGCCCTCCAATAAATTTGTTGATTTAATTGTTAAAGGAAATTGATCAAACCTTAATGACTAAAAAACCTAAGTCCTCATGACAAAGGCCCTATTTTGACCTCCAAGCAAGAAATTATCAGTTTTCACTCCTCTTGTCAAGTTTTACAAGCAAGCCTAGGGTTGTTTAAAGGCAGCAGTGATCAAAATTTCAAGAGAAGGGGGGAGTGTCAGCAGTGAAGAAGGCCAAGTGCCTATGAGGCAAAATCACAAGGGTGGGAAGGTTAATATATTTGAACCCCAAGACACTATGGAGCTTACTACCTCTCCCATGATTCTCACATGCTTTCAAAATGTAGGGTGTTTTCAGTTTTGTGAAAAGGTCCAACAAGTAAAAAATCACCCAGAGCTCACAAGGTTATTCATTCTTAACCTACATAAAAAACAATCAAGCTTGGCAGGGGTGACCTTTGAACTCTCATCAGATGCCATTTCTAGTGCTACAGGTATACCTGATGTTGGTGAAAAATGGTTCAAAAGGGAAAAGTTGGACATGAGCTGCTATGAGCCATTTATCAAACCTAGGTACGAAGAAAGCTGCAAGACTATTTTCCCTTTCTCAAACTTGTTGGAGAGGTATGCACCCTTGATGAGGGTCATCATGAAATATTTTACCTTTGAGGGAAGGTACTCTAGACTATACTCCTACCATGTTAGATTGCTCATGCACTTCACTAGGGTCAAGATGCTTCATTTTCCCTACTACCTTTATAGGAGTATTGACAATATGTCTTATGTTGTCCGAAGGAGGAACTATTCCCAAAAAATGAAAATTTTGTTCCATCACTCCTTAATCAAGATGGTTTTGTTGCATCAGTTGCAGCAAAAGGGCATACCTTGGGAGGTGTTCATTGCTCATGAAATATTCACAAGCCCACAGCCCCATCATCAGCCAAATTTATCCTCGTCATCTCATCCTCCTCCCTCTACTCCTCCATCACCTCCTACTAATCATGCCTCATCATCTACCCAAGCATCCTCTCCTCAAGAAAACCTCCCTTCCTCATCTTCTCCTGATGCATGAGATCAAGAAGGAAGTGGCACTGAACAAGCAAGTGACAATAAGGGTGAGGGTGACAATGAATCAAACCAAAGTGAAGATGAGGGTGATGATGATTTGAGCCAACAAGAGGCAGAAAACATGGAAACAGGAGGAGATGATAACAGTGAATGAAATGAAGAAATTGACAGTGGAAATGGATTAAGCAATGATGAAGAAGAGGTAACCAATGAAGCAGAAGACATGGAGGTGGATAATAATGAAGATAAGACAAGTGACAAAGAAATAGAAGATGATCCTAAGGACATCAATGAGACTAGAAACTCTAATAACAGTCAAAACAGTGAGACTCGTAGTTATGACAGAGATGAGGGAAAATATGAAGAGATCAGCCAAAATGAAGATGATGACTATGCAGAAAATGAGGAGGCTGAAGACAGCATGGACACCAATGAAAGAAACATCAGTGAGGAAGTGGGCAGTCATGATAGTCATGAAAACAATGAAGAAAATTAAGAGGATGATAGTGAAAATGAAGATCACAACAATGAAGAGGCAAGGAGCTACAATGATGAACAAAATGAAAGTTCAGAAATCAGTGAAGAGACTAAAAGTGAGGTTGATGTTGAAGGCAAAGAGGTAAGCAGCAGTCAGGGTGATGAAGAGGAAGACATGGAAACAAATGATGGAAGCCATGATGAAAACACCAAAATGTGCAGAGGCAAACCTTTTTCATTGGTATACCAAAGATGGGAAAGGCATGTGTTTTTTGCCTCAAAAAGGCAAGGGGCCATGCCTTCCACATCCACTAAGCCACTAGATAAAGGCAAAGAAAAGGTAAAGGAAGAAGAAGAAGATTAGCATGAGGTTGAGAGAGAGTTTGAAATCATCCAAGTTGACAGTGACAAAGAAAATGAAGCAAGGATCTCAAACTTTCTCCTCCAGAACAAAAATTCCCAAATCAAATACTTGGAAGCCAAGCTGGCTAGAGATAAGAATGTTATTCAGTTTTATGAGATGGAAAACAAACATATGAGTGCACAAAATGCCATCTATGAGGGCAGGGCTATCAGAGCCCGGAAATAAGCTCAAAGAGTACAACTAAAGATGGAAGAATTCATGGGTAGCTATGAGGAAAGTGAGGATGAAGAAGGGCAGTCTAGGAGGAGACCAAGACCCATGGGTTTGAAGAAGGCCTTGGAAAAACAGAGAGAACAAGAATCAGCCTTGGCAGAGAAGCTCCCTCTAGATGATCTTCTTTCCATGGAAATAGAATAGGGTTTGGAGCCTTGGTTAGAAAGCGAAAACATACACTTGGAGGCTAAATTGGAGAAAGCCAATAAAGATCTTGATCTCCAAAGGAAGATGACCAAGCATTATGCCCGAAGAAACCAAGTTGCAAGGGCTAAACTAAAAAAGGCCCATGCCAAAATACAAGAACTCAAAGGGGAAAAATACCAAGAAAACCTTGGACTCTTGGTTGAAGCTTCTCTACAGGCCTCTCAAACCCCATGAGGAAGACATCCACCAATTTTGAGAAATTTTTGACAAATTTGGGTTTTTTGCAACTTTAGAGGCCTCTAAGCGCAACACCCCTGGCGCTACGCTTTCATCTTAGGCATCCCCAGGAGGAAAATTTTGCATTTTTGGAATCCTCACATCAATTACAGTAAGCTCACCAAATTTCAGAGCATTTGGAGAATTTTTGACCCCTCAAATGGCCAAAAAACACCTCATTTTTCACCTTTCTACCTCATTTTCAAGCCTGGCGCTGTGTCTAGAGAAGTTTTGGGAAATTTGTGTTTTGGATAGGTTAATGGAGTCCAATCAGAAAACAAGGGCATTTTTTAAAAGTAGACTCAGCAGGCTTTCCAACGAGCCATCACAGAGCCAATTCTGACATCGGGAAGGTCATCAAAACATGGCTGCAAGTGGACCCAATTTTTCCTGTGCAGGCGCTACGCGTTCAGACCTCACTGTGCGTTTTTGGCCAAAAAGTTAACAAAAGAAACTCATTAATAAAAAATTGATATTTTAGTATTTTTTGAGGCAAATCACTCCAAATTTAGGTGCTAGGAGTTATTTTTGCATTTATTTCATGAAATATTTTGTGCCTTGGGCCTTGCATGGTCTCTTAGGCATAAATGACATTTATGGATGATTTTGACATTTTCAAACTCTAGTTAGGTTTTTTTCCCTCCTTTTCTAGATAAATAGAGCATGAGGGCCTTATTGTAAAAGGTTGGCATTTGATGACTCTTTGGATCAATACATAGTTTTTTGGAGGTTTAAGAGAAATTGGTGTTGTGGAATTTGTGGATGGCTTGTTTTAATTGATGATGGAGAAATCTTGCTTGCAGGATCCCTGAGCTTGGTTATGGTGATGTGATTCTATTCAGTTATTGTTTTCTTATGTATCATTGTGTTTCATCCTTCTATATTGCAGTAGGACAAAGGTTTTAGACTAAGAAATGTTCTTCAAAGGCACCTTAGCTCTGTTTGTTCTTCACTGCCTCTATGTTTTCCTTTGTTAGGTCAGTTTAGAGAATTCTTAGTTGCTCTATAGACCCACCCAAGCTTGTTTATCTTATGAATGGTTCAATACAGTAGATATCATATATGTTTTATGGTTATCCCTGCTTGTTTGATGTCACTAAAACACTGTTCTTGAGATCTTTCTTTGAAGTACCACTAATTAGGTTTGCCAAAGAGGATATGTTTCGATCATACCCTTTTTCCATTCTTGAAATGTTGTTTTGAAGATCTTTATGGCTATGATCAATGTTTTTTAGGAGTTCCCTCTTCCTTGATTAAAGTTATATGTTTATCTTAAATGTTTTTCTAACCTTGAAGGTGAAATCACTAGAAGTTAAATGAGTTTATTGTCTTCTATAGTTCACTGGATTGTTTGTCTTAAATGCTTATTTTCTTGAGTTGAATCAAAGAGTTATCGGTTTGCCCTATCTTATGATTTCTTATTTATGCTAAATAGTGTTGAAGTCCCTTCTTGTTAAATTATTTGACAAAGGATTCTTAATTTCCCTTTGCCCTACTTTGTTCACAAACTTGATGTTCATCTCATCCCACACAAACCTGACCAAGTTAGATTTTCCCTGTGATGCACCCTGATTCGTTGTTGAACTTTCCATGACTTTTATAGACTCCATAGCCCAATGACTTGAAGATTTCCTCACTCCATCCATTCTACTTGATCATCTACCCAACCAAAACAAACAAACAAACCCTACACTTAACAACTTGCCTAAAATCAAACCTTAAAATCAAACAAGTTCACATCCTTTGCAAAAATAGAGAGAGCCCTCTCTGAGTCCAGGAAGGCTAGGTCTAAGGACTCCAAAGACTAGTCTGATGTTACCCATGTTAATTTGTTCTCACCAATCTAAAAAATTACAGGGACCTAGCATAATGGCGATCACGCTGGGACCTTCTAAGTTAGTGACAATCTAAGTATTCCTTAGGAATTCAGAAGCCCTTGTTAAAGAGTATCCAGTGATTTATCACCACCTCATCGCCCTAACATAATGGCGATCACGGTGGGACCTTCTGAGTAAGTAACAAAGCTTATCCATCCTTACAAATTTCAGAAGCCCTTATCATACAGTACCTATTGATTTATCACCAAATCATCGCCTAACATAAATGGAAATCAAGGTGAGAGCTTTCTGAGTTAGTGACAATCTAAGTACTCCTTAGAACTTCAGAAACCCTTATCAAATCATAGAGAACTCAAATTTTTAGCCAAATAGTAGAATCTAATTGTCTCACCATCCTAGCAAAATGATTACTCAACTGGAGGACACTCATAGAAACCTTAGGGCTACATAAAGGAACTTAGAAAACCCAAAAAACATCCCTAGATTGGTTTTTGTCAGTTATTGGTGGTGGACCATACATACATATCCTCAAAGAAACTAAAAACATCCACCTGGCGACTCCACTAACCTCCAGTAGGCCTACTACTTCACTAGTTCTCATTAGACTTCCCTAGGATTGTGTCAAATCAGCCCTGAGAAGTTTATAGGCCTAGTCACACACTGTGTGATTTTATCAAACACTAAAAGAGGTCAGCCTTACGAAAAAAATCCTAAAATTTCAGCCTCTCTAAATTTTGAGTTTGAAATCTGGCTTCACAAAGGATCAATACTAGATCTCATCCGAACCTAGACCCTCCTACTATAGTTGATGACCCAGAAAATATTTTGTGGCAAACTTAAAAAATTGAAGATTCAACTACTGTCAGGACTATTCATAGAGCAAGTTCTATCCCTGAACATCTTACAACCTTGCAAGATCCCCAGTTTGACTTGCACCATACAAGAAACCTTTTCAGAACCAAGTCACAAAGTGGGATTGACCAGACTAACCTTGAGCCCATAGATTTGCAGCAAAGTTCTAGTAGAGAAGCCTCTCCTTCCACTCCTCCTGACTTTCAGCTTCTCTATCACTTTGGCTCTTTTCATACCAAGACTGCTCAAAATCAGTTTGCTAGTCCAAGTACCTCCACCACCCCCATCCACACATCCACTGTGCAAAACACTCCACTTCATCCTCCACCTCCTCTCACAAATTCACCCCTTGTGAATCCTCCTTGGATTCCATTAGCTCCCATCATGGCAGCATGGTATGCCCCCCTGGCACTACCACAACCTTTGTTACCTTTGCCAAATGACTACCAATCCAAAATCCCTCACTTCACTGGAGCTGAATCTACCACTACACAACAACATGTAGATAGAATGAATGATGCCTTTAACTACATGGAATTAGAAGAGGAGACCATAAAAATAATGATCTTTGCCTAAATCTTAGGAGAAGCCAAAAAATGGTTCAAAATCTTGACTCTTAACAACATACATGATATCTCTTCCCTCTACCAAACATTCATAAGCAAGTTGGAAATTAAGAAAAACCCTCTCCAAATCCTCTCATAATATAACAACGTTAAGAGAAATGTTGGGGAAAGTGTCCAAGACTATTTCACTAGGTTCAATAGTGTGTACAATGCTCTCCCACCTCACATGAAACCCCCACAAGGCCTATCACTAGTGAAATTTCCATAAGGCTTTGATCCTGACATGACCTACCAATTGAGAGAGAAAGACCCCTTAACTTTAGAAGAAATGCAAAGGGGAGATGTGAGTGCAGAGGCCAACCTAATTGAAAAGAGGGCTAGGATGAGATTAGAAAAGAGAGTAACCTACAAAGATGAAACCATGCCCTCAACCTCCTCATATGATGCCAAAATTGACAGCCTAGTTAGAACAATGGAGAGAATGTGGAGAGGATAAGCCTAAATGAAAGAACACCTCCTAGGGAAAACCAAGCAAATCCCCAAAATAGAAATAGGAATCCAAACTTCAGAAGATACCCTCCCCAAAACAGACTAAGAGACAAATTAGGCCTCCTTTCCAAGACAATTATGTAGATGAGAGGGAAGAGAGACTGAAGAACCTGAAGAAAACCATGTAAACTTGATAAGTTCTGATAATGAGGGTGACGTTTTTCTCACTGAAGAAGAACAAGGTTTATTTTCCTTAGATCAAACTAAAACAAAATATGAGGGTTCTGCAGACTACCAATTAGGATTTCAAAATGTCATAATGGAAGTCCATAGGCAATATGACCCTAGGAGAAAAAAGAACCAAGATATCTCCAAGAGAAACAAAGCAGACACTACTGTTAGGAAAACCCTTGAAAACACTCCTAAGAGGACAACAGACAGTACCAACACCATGGTTAAGAAATATGATCCAAACATAGACAAAACTAGCCAGCAAAGTGGTGACCCAAGCTGCCTTAGTGCATCTACTAGTGGCCTTGAGAAAAATCTTTTGTCTAAAGTCCAAAATCAGAGTCAGCAAACTAAACTTGTAGAAAAAATTATGGCTAATAAAACTAATGTAAATATGCCTAAAACACAAATACCTTTCACTTTTGAAGGAGAAATTTCTAAAATCAAGATAACCATGCCTCTCACTGAACTGATTACCCAAGATATGTACAGGTCCCAAGATTTGAAAATTTTGAACATAGGAAATAATACCGACACTCTAAACTTCACTGACAACAACACCCCTGTTTATTCCATTCATTAAGACCTTGACTCATTTATCTTGTATAACGAATATGACATCATTGAACAGGTAAATAAAATTGAAACAAATTCATACATACCACAATAGTCAAACCAGACACCGAATGAAGAACTCAACAACAAAAACTTTAGCAGCCCTGAACAACAACATAGTGGCGAATGTGAACTAGAAACACTTTGGAACATGAGCTTTGACGGATCTTGTGGCAAAGCTGGTTTAGGAGTTGGTGTTTTGATACATAACACAAATGAAGGCCATTCCTATAAACTAGATTTTCAATGCACTAACAACATTGCAGAATACGAGGCTCTCCTTTTTGGTTTACATTTGCTAAAAAACATAGGAGCTAAGAAGATCTCAGTCCAAGGAGATTCAGAATTGGTCATTAGGTAAATCAAAGGGGAGTATTCAGCGAAGAATCCTAGACTAAGAGAGTATAGGAATGTTGCCCTAGACCTCCTAAAAACCTTTGAGAAATATGAACTCACTTTCATCCCTAGAGCTCAAAATAGCCTTGCCAATGAGCTTGCCTTTGCTGCCAACAATTGCCAAATACCCCATGCAAATGAACAATTCACTGTCAAAGTAAAAAATCGGCCTACAGTACCTGACAATGAAGAATTTTGGCAAGTGTTTGAGGGTGATAAACAAATTGATGATTTTTTGCAATCTAAAAATGAGGTTGCAATACCAAAACCAAGCTTAGGGCATGAAGAAGATTGTTTTGCTGAAGAACAAGCCCACAAAACAGAGTTGTCCTTTACAACTGATATACATTTGCTTGAACATCCTTATAAGGCAGAATTGTTTGAAAATCTAGTTCAAAGAGACCTTGAGGTTTTACAATGTAAAGATGATACATTAAAAAGGGGCCTCACACCATTAGAGGAGCTATTTGATTTTAATGATGTGGCTACAAAACCAAAGATGGAATCCATGGAGACTAATGTAGAAGAATATAACATAGGCAGCATGAAGGTAACCAAAATGATCAACCTATCCAAAACTCTTCCTCCTCACATAAAATAGGAATATATTGAACTTTTTAAAAAGTTTAAAGATGTGTTTGCATGGGGGTATGAGGACCTGAAGTCCTATGACACAAGCATTATTCAACATAAAATTCCTCTCAAGGAAAATAAAAAATCGTTCAAACAAAAATTGAGAAGGATAAACCCCGTCCTATTACCTTTAGTTGAGAAAGAGATTAAAAATATGTATCATGCCGGGATCATAGTCCCTCTTAGGTACTCAGAATGGGTCTCAAACCTTATGTCAGTTAGAAATAAAATCAAGGAGATTAGACTGTGCATTGACTTTATAAATCTAAACAAGACATCCCTAAAAGATAACTATCCCTTGCCTAAAATGGATCACATACTTCAAAGGGTAGTTGTCTCACATATAATATCATTGCTTGATGGTTTCTCAAGTTACAATCAGGTACTAGTACTTCCAAGTGATCAACACAAAACTTCTTTCACCACACCTTGGGGCACATTCAAGTATGTTAAAATTCCCTTTGGGTTAATGAATGCAGGGGCCACTTTCCAAAGGGCCATGGACATAGATTTTTCAGAAGACATAGGTTACTTCATAGTCATATACCTTGATGACATCAATGTTTATTCTAAGACTGATGAAGAACACTTAGACCATTTGAGAAAAGTCTTTGAAAAGTGTAGGAAGTATGGCCTATCATTGAATCCCAAGAAAACATTGTTTGGCCTTCAAGAGGGTAAACTCTTAGGCCACATCATCTCTGAAGAGGGAATCAAAATAGACCCCAAAAAAATCGAAGGTATATTTCAAATCAGTCATCCTAGAAACATTAAGGAGTTGCAATCTTTCATTAGAAAGATCAACTTCCTAAGGAAGTTCATTTCCAACCTTGTTGAACTCTTGAGGAATATTACAAACATTATAAAAAAGGAGATAGGAGTTAAATGGACCTTGGAAGCCAAACAGTCCTTTGAACTGGTAAAACAAGCACTCACCAAAACATCAGTTCTAATCGGTCCTGGCTTTACCAAGGACTTCTACATTTCTCATTTGCATCTAAACACACCATTGCTACAGTGTTTTTGCAAAATAACATGATGGGGCAAGAACAACCCATAGCCTTTTTCAATAAGGCATTAAGAGATGCTCCCTTAAAATACAACATCATGGAGAAACAAGCCTTTGCCTTGATCAAAGCATTGAAAGATTTCCAAGTCTACATTTTTCACTCTCATATCATTGCTTTTGTTCCACACACAATTGTCAAGAACATTCTAAATCAGGACCCTGATGGTAAAAGGGGTAAATGGATTGCTATTATCTTAGAATATGATTTAGAAATCAGACCCACTAAACTAATTAAAGGACAAGGACTAGAAGAACTCATGGCTGAATTAAATTTCCAAGAACTAGACATGAATATGGTTGATGCATTAGAGGAACAGGAAAAGTTCACTGCTCCATACATTGAAGAAGTATTTTTGAATTCATCTTGGTATGTTGACATCCTATATTTGTTTTTTTATCTTAATGCTCCTCCTTTTTTATCAAAGATAAAAGCTAGATTCTTGAAACAAAAAGCTTTAAATTTCTACATTTTAGATGGAGTTTTGTATTAGAAGAATTATGTTGGAATATTACTTAAATGTTTGCTTGAGGATGATGCAGATAAAATCATGCATGAGATGCATGAGGGAGAGTGTGGAGGTCATCTCTACTGGAAATCCACAACTAAAAAAATCCTTAGAGGTAGCTACTATTGGCCCACCCTTTTCCCTGACACCTACAAACTGGTTATGACTTGCCATAAGTGCCAAATTTTTAATGGCAAGAGAAAACTTCTACCTTTGCCTTTGCATCCCATCAGTGTTGAAGATCCTTTTCAACAATGGGGTTTGGACTTCATTAGAGAGATCCACCCCACCTCATATGCCCAACAAAAGTGGATCCTCACTGCCACTGATTATTTCACCAAGTGGATAGAAGCCATCCCTTCTAGGAATGCCACTGACTCAGACATTATCAAATTCCTTGAGACCAACATCTTGTTCAGATTTGGTTGTCCTAGAAATATCATTACCAATAATGTTTCTGCCTTCAAATCTAAAAGGATGGTTGACTTTTGCTATAAGTACCATATCACACTAGGAAATTCCATAGCTTACTACCCTCAAGGTAATGGGCTAGCTGAGTCTTCCAACAAAATTCTAGTGAACATCATCAGGAAGCTCCTGAAACAGAGCCAAAAATCATGGCATAGCCTAGCTAGTGCATGCATTATGGGCTGATAGACTAAACACTAAGAAGTCAATTAGTATTTCTCCCTATCAGTTAGTATATGGCATGGATGCGGTCTTTCCAACATCCTTGGGAGTTCCAGTCATGAATCTCCTCCAAGAAGTGCAATCAAAAGAAAATGACATGCAAAGAAGGTTGAACCAAACCATTCACTTGCAACAGTCAAGAGAGGAAGTTTACAAAAGGACACAAGCAGTACAAGAAAACATCAAGAAGATCTTTCACAGGAGTACCAAAGCCAATGATTTCTAGATTGGAGACACAGTTCTCAAATGGGACTCAAGGAGAGAAAACAAGGGTAAACATGGAAAATTTGAAAATTTGCAGTAGGGTCCTTACGTCATTCATTCAGCTAGAGGTAACAATGCTTTCTTTTTACAAGAGCTGGATGGGGAAGAGTTATTTTGAGGTCCTTTCAATGGCAGGATGCTCAAACACTGTTTTTGTCATAATTCCTAAGTTTGAAACTTTCATTCATTGTACATAAAATTGCTTAAGTGAAAGAATAGAAAAACAAAAAAATCAAAAACAAAGAAAGAAGAAAAAGAGGGCAGATTTAAAGAATAGGTACAACCCCATACCAAAAAAAGAGTATTGTTAAAAGTAAGCAAGCCTAAATGCCACTACTTGTTGAGGAAAAAGGAGTCTTGTTCAGTCATCTAGCCTAATCATGGCTGAACGTTTTTTGAATTTCTGTTGTTAGGTTAGTGAGAGAAGGCTTGTCAAATCATTTAAGCTTGACTTGTTAGTAAGAAAGATTAGGAGGAAAAAATGCTGGTTCTCAATGCTCAAATCTGAACCAAAGAGAAAGATAGGGGTGACTAACAAATGATGAAACACAACCCTCATACTTTCTAGTTTTGTTTGTACAAAAATAATTTTTGTGTGCAACTTTTCCCAATGCCACAACCCATGGTGAATCAGATTGCTTAATCCTGGTTCAAATCATGTTTTTAATTTCATGTCAATAGTTTAGAGAATAAATTCTGTCAAACAGCCTAATCTTGACAGATGAATAGTCTAGGTAGATAATAAAAGAGTTCACTAGCATAATCTGAACTCTTAGAAGTAATAAATTTACAATTAGATAGTTTGTTTTGCTTTCAAAAGAAAAATAATGTCAAGGGTTTGCTAGCCCAAGTGCACCCACAAGAAGAAAAAATGATAGGCAAAGGTACGCTGGGTAGGTAGAGATGAGGTTGAAGTAATCATGTTTTTAAAATTCTTGAGATCATAGCTTCAAGAGAAACATCAGCAAATGAAAGAATAAAAATCTGCTCAATGGATGAGGCAGTGGTCTTCATAAACTCAGAGATTTGATATTTGAAGTTCTGGACACCTCTTAAAAAGGATCTGCCCTCCCCAAGTGGAGCCACTGTTAGTCATTAGTAATTTTTTCTATTCTGTAGATGACTAAATACTTGTCCTAGATTTTTAAAAACAAGATTCATGAATATTATGAGTTTTAGAAATCTCACTGCCTTCATTATCCTTAAAACAAAATTTTCACTATTTTACTACTCTTCCATTCCCTGGTTAGCCTACCACTCCTAAAATATCCATGATGGGCTCATTCCACTCATATTCATCCTATTTTTTCCACCCATAACCTCAGCACTCTATTTTTCCTTTATGTCACCCCTCCACTTGCCATCTAAGATTACCAAACAACCTACCCCTTCTTATGCTCACCAGATGCCTCAAGCATTGATGGTCTCAAAAATATCTTTGTAGGCTCTTTAGATAAATCAATTACATTTGATTTTGGATCTTCAATACATCAATTTGTCAAAAACTCTGTTTTTCATACTTGAAGACCCCAAATCAAGCTTTCAGCCAAAGGACAAGTCAAAAGAGCCTCCCACTAGGTCACTAGGGTTTCATAGGTTGTAGGGTTATCTTTGGTTTTCTTAATCACTGTTTTTCATGTGCTAGAAGTTGAATCAAATGTGAAAGAAGGTCACCACATGTTTGTCCAAAATAGATCAGAAAGGTCTCTAACGAATACCTCCTTATCAAGTTCAAATTCTACAAAGGACAGTTGTTCATTTTTTACATTTCTGCAGGACTGTCAAGGTGTTTATCCGCCTAAAAAATTGGTAAGGTAAGAGGTATGCCCCTCATTAGAAGAAATACTCAAGAAAATGGAAGTATTTTAAAATTTTGTGCAAATTATCCATTTTCATTAAATTAAGTGTGCAAAGTATTCCCCATGTCTTGCAAGTTAAACAAAGCGTTTTTGGTAATTGTTTCTGAGTTTTTGTGTGAGGGAATGTTAATTAAATTTAATGTTTAACATCTTAAATTAGAAATACACAGCAGATAAATTACACCATAACATAACTCAGCAACATGATGAGGCAGTTCACCCCTCCTGGGCTACATCTGTCGGGTCCAAGGCTCCCAATGGGCATGTCCTTGTTCTATTAAGTTGCTCAAATTGGTTATACAGTGAGAAAAAATCCTAAACAGGCAAAATTAGCTATGAAATTGAATTCAGAAGACAAAAATCAGCTAAAAATGACTTTTTTTTTCACCTCAAACAGTGAAGTATAGCCCGATACAGTTCCATTTCCCTCATGGCCCTGATGGCTCTCCAAGATTTCCTAAAGAAAAAGAGGCTGAAGAACACCTTTGTTGGCTCTGCAACCTATCCCAAACTCTCCATAATGCTCAGAATATCCAAAATTGATCAAAATTTCGTCCAAATTGGTTCAATATTGGAGAAGTTATGACAAAAACAAACTTCTGCCCAATGTCACTTGAAAACCTCCACTAAATGTGGAGAACTGGAGTTAACTCCAGTTAAGTTGGCCCTTTCCTCCAAATATGGCACGTCCGCCATAAATTCCGCAAAACCCTTAATCTCGGATTAGCTTAACTTAACTGCGTATTAATGGGCAGATAAGCTGAGTTTAATGCTAAGAACAATTTAAGCGCTAATGACGTGGTTAGTGGCTAAACCACGTTTAAGCGCTAATTAATCGGAATTAATAAACTTCTGTTGTTTATGATAGCCCCTGGTCGTTGTGGCCTGGTCACATGGATATGTGGGGGCCGGCCCCCATTTTCCACCACCCAAAGTTTTTTAAAAACTTCAAATGGAATCCGACTCCTCCATATGTTAAGAACCATTGAGTAGGAGAGTTGGTCGGGCCGCTTGGCTTGTGCGCCCGAGGTTTTAGGTTCAAATCTGTTGGGCATCAAATATTTTTCACCTCCAAAATTTCTACCGGCCAGGGGCCATGTGGCGGCCTTCGGGCCTACCACGTGGCAGCCCCTCAATGGTCCAGAAAACCAAAAGTCAAACCAACCACGAATAAAACATTGCCACTTGTCAAAATGTGATAGGCCCGTAGTGAATATTCCGAGGAATATTCTCAGAATATTTTTTTAATATTTTCCAAAGCAAAAGTCAACCTTGGTCAAACTAATTTTTGAAGGATACTGAAAACTTCAAACCTGCATAACTTTCACTTACGACGTCGGATTTGAGTGTCATTCACGGCACCAGAATTGCAGTGACAAGGCCTATCCAGACATTCAGGTTTCAACCAATTCCGAGCAATTCCATTTTTGAGCATTTTTTTCCACTTGGACATGATCACCTTATCACACCTCCCAAATGGGAAGCTTTTAGACCCAAAAATCTCTCTTATTTACAGAAACTTAAGATGAGGAGACTGATTCTCCACTCTTCCAACCTTGAACCATTGAAATATTCCTGACTTCATCAAATTGAGCTTCTCATAAAAAGACAAATTCTTCCTTGAATCCGCTGACCGACTGTTGCTAACATTGACTGAGTCATGATGCAAATTTTTGAAATTTGAAGAACAACAACTATAATTTTCAGAATACATATTGTTTCTATAATGGTCTAACTTCAAAGGAGACTGAAAATAAGATTCACCTTGCTAACTGTCCTCATGGCGAATTTTTGGCAAATGAGCCATGTACTTGCATCAAATCCCGACCAAGTTTTCTCGCCATACCAACCTGCCATTCTGAAACCAGCATTGAACCATGTTGAACTTTGTGTCCTCTTTGCTTGCATGCTTTTTCTTTTCTTGGATTCTTGCACCACTTTGCACCGACACTTTGTTCTTTGCACCGATCGACACCAAAGGCACTTTCTGCAACATCTTGTCATCTACCAGAGACGACTTGCTTTCAGGCTGAAACATATAATCATTTATATCAGCAATAACATGAAAAGGAGAATGTACAAAATATTTTTGCTTAACCATCAACAAAGTCAAATTTTTACTTGCATTGACAAGCCCTTTCAATTGCCCTGCATGGACTAAAGAAGATTCTAGCTTCTTCCGATGTGCTCTCACAATAAACTCTTTTCCATCCTTGAACAGATGATACTTGTTATCATGGCGATGGAAGATCTCTTTTCTGTCATATAAATACGGACTACCCAACACAACCCCTGTAATGTCAAGCGGTACTACATCTAGTTCAACCAAATCAACATAATGAGTTGTTATGGCGCAGCGCAACATGCACTTTCTTAAGACTTGTAAATTAGCATCCTTGCAAATCCATCCAAGTGGATATGGCTTTGGATGAGGTATGGTCTCAAGTTTCAGCTTCTTGACTAAGTCTTCTGAGATGAGATTTTCTTGAGACCCACTATCAAATAGTGTGTCTATCTTTGTGTGTTTTGAGATTATCCTTATGTGAAATAGCTCTATCCTCCTCTTTTCATTTTGAGCTTCTATGTGACAGTTTAAAGTGCTAGAACTGGGATTTGTTTCCTTTACAATCTCTTTTCCCTTTATGTTCCTTAGTACCATGGCTATGCTTTTAGTTTCGTCACCTGATTTAGACCCTAAGTCTTGTTCAACAATTGCAATATTTTTTCCCTTTTCTTTGGCCTTATCTTTGTTTTTAAATTTCTCTGGTTTCAGCTCGGAATGAAGCTTCCAACAATGGTCTTCATCGTGGCTTGTTTTGGAACAGTTTTTACAAAAGAACTTTCCTTTTTCTTTCCTAGATTTTGCATTTCTTTTCCTCCCCTTGCCTTTGAATTCACTATCCATATTCTCATCAAAAGTTTGTTTATCTCTAGCCTCTAAATGTGTAGCTTGTACACAAAATTCGTCTAGACTAGTAGGATTGAACATAAGGATAGTATGTATAAGATAATTGTGTAAACCACCTATATATTTCAGCAAGGTATCTTGACTATGCAAATCAATTCCTAACAACAGAGCCCTTCTTCTAAACTCTTGAGTGTAATCTTGAACACTTTGTCCTTTAAGTTGTCTAAAACTTTGCCAATTCATGATAGCCTTTTGTAAATGAGCTAATGGATAAAATTGTTGCTTAATTGCGGAAATAAATTTAGCCCATGATAAATTAATCTTACCATGTTTTTTAATTTCATCCTTGGTCTTGGCTTCCCACCATACCAATGCTGCTCCTTCCATTATTAAAGAGGCTAACTGAATCTTGGTGTCGTCTTCATGAAGGTTTTGTATCCTCAAGTAAAATTCCAACTCTCTTATCCAATTGTCAAGTTTCTCTACATTGACTTCACCGTTAAACGTAGGCAACTCAAATTTAACATCAAGCTTTAAAAATGGACTTTTACCAGTGGTTTTAGACTTGTGATATTGATTCACCGAAGTAGAGGATGATGATGTGGAGATGGGGGATCGCCATTTCCTCCATGTCCTTTCTTTGACTTATCATCACTTTTCTTTCCTCCTGAAGATCCTTCTCCTTATTTTTGGTGTCTAGACCCTTATTCTGCAAGTCTATCATTCCTTCCTTGGTAGAGTATCCTTACCATCTTTGTCATGTCTAGGAAAGATTTTCGGAATACCCGTTCTTCTTCTTTGGGATCAATGTCTTCTGGAGCTTCTCCTTCTCTTGAAGACATGCTTGAGGCCTCTTCAATAACTCTTGGGTGTGTAATAAATGGTGGAGGCAATGGCTCTCTGGCCCTCCTTGGTTGAGGATTAGCTTGTGCTCTAACCAATTGTCCTTCCCCTCTTTTGAGTTTAAGCTTAGTAAGCATCAAAACTTGCAAACAATCAACTATATCTTTGCACAAAACAAATGCAGAGTAAAACTCTAGCTCTTAATACTCAAATCCTGAGCTCTGATACCAACTGATCTGAAAATGGAAGTATTTGAAAATGTTGTGCAAAGTATCCATTTTCATTAAATTAAGTGTGCAGAGTATTCCCCATGTCTTGCAAGTTAAACAAAGTGTTTTTGGTAATTGTTTCTGAGTTTTTTTGTGAGGGAATGTTAATTAAATTTATTGTTTAACATCTTAAATCAGAAATACACAACAGATAAATTACACCATAACATAACACAACAACATGATGAGGCAGTTCACCCCTCCTGGGCTACATCTGCCAGGTCCAAGGCTCCCAATGGCCATTTCCTTGTTCTATTAAGTTGCTCAAATTGGTTATACAGTGAGAAAAATGCTTAAATAGGCAAAACCAACAGTGAAATTGAATTCGGAAGACATAAATCAGCTAAAAATGACTTTTGTTTCACCTCAAACAGTGAAGTATAGCCCAATACAGCTATATTTCCCTCATGGCCCTGATGGCTCTCCAAGCTTCCCTGAAGAAAAATTGGCTGAAGAACACCTCTGTTGGCTCTACAACTTGTCCCAAACTCTCCAGAATGCTTAGAATACCCAAAATTGATCAAAATTTTGTCCAAATTGATTCAGTATTGGAGAAGTTATGACAAAAACAAACTTCTGCCCAATGTCACTTGAAAACCTCCACTAAATGTGGAGAACTGGAGTTAACCCAGTTAAGTTGGCCCTTCCCGCCAAATATGGCATGCCCGCCATAAATTTATCCAAACCCTTAATCTTGGATTAGCTTAACTTTAATGCATATTAATGGGTGGATAAGCTAAGTTTAATGCTAAGCGCCATTTAAGCGCTAATGACGTAGTTAGTGGCTAAACCACGTTTAAGCACTAATTAATTGTCATTAATAAACTTTCGCCTTTTATGATAGCCCCTGGTCGCTGTGGCCTGGTTGCATGGATATGTGGGGGCTGGCCCCCATTTGTTACCACCCAAATTTTTTTAAAAACTTCAAATGGAATCGACTCCTCCATATGTTAAGAACCATTGAGTAGGAGAGTTGGTCGGGCCACTTGGCTTGTGCGCACGAGGTCGCAGGTTTAAATCCATTGGGCCTCAAATATTTTGCACCTCCAAAATTTCTACTGGCCAGGGGCCACGTGGTGGCCTCCGGGCTTGCCATGTGGCAGCCCCTCATTGGTCAAGAAAACCAAAAGTCAAACCAACCACGAATAAAACATTGCCACTTGTCAAAATGTGATAGGCCCACAAGGAATATTTCGAGGAATATTCCAAGGAACATTCCCAAAATATTTCAAGGAATATTCTCGAAATATTCTTTTTTTAATATTTTCCAAAGTCAAAGTCAACCTTGGTCAAACTGGATTTTTGAAGGATACTGAAAACTTCAAACCTACATAACTTTCAAATACGACGTTGGATTTGAGTGTCGTTCATGGCTCTAGAATCACAGCAACGAGGCCTATCTGACTGATCACGTTTCAACCAATTCTGAGCAATTCCATTTTTTGAGCATTTTTTTCCACTTGGACATGATCACCTAATCAAGGAAGCAGCCTATGTTCAAGAAAAATCAGGGTTCATAGGACTGATTGGGCTAGCAGTGTGCCAACCAAGGAGCCAATGCAGAAAATCACATGGATAGAGGCACACTAGTACAACCAAGCATGAATTGAAGATTCTTAGAAATTATAAATGAAAAAGGGAAAAAGGTGAGGTGAACTAGACAGAAATGAATGAACTTGAAATGGTTATAGAGAACTTAGAAGAAAACATTAATGATTCTTCTCAAATGGCCCAAGAACCTAAGGTTTTGGAAAGATAGGCAAGGGGGGTGAAATGAAGATGATGAGCCTCCATGATGACAGCTGGCAGAAGGTTTGAAGAGGCTGTTGTAGGTAACTTCTAGAGTTGGCCAAGGTAAAGTGTCTCATTGTCTCA
Source organism: Pinus albicaulis (assembly GCA_034641835.2). NCBI lineage: Eukaryota > Viridiplantae > Streptophyta > Pinopsida > Pinales > Pinaceae > Pinus > Pinus albicaulis. Next base: position 250,202,018 of record CM076583.1, on the reverse strand, counting down.
AGGACAAGAATGAAAAGAGTATCAGTATAAGGAAGGTCAAGTTTTCATTTTCAGTCATTTGCACTCAATAGTCAAAGGAATAAAATCATAGGATTGAGTTTCAAGATGAAAAGTCAAGCTGATCATGGGGTTGCTACTATATGACTAAATGTGTCAAAAAAACCAAGAACATCAGAAAGGGCTAAATTAGTATGTCATGGCACCTGCAACAAATCAGAAGTGGCCAAAGAGGAGATATGGAAAACATGATTATAGTCATTGTAAAAGGTAAGTTTATCATGCCCAAAGATCAGTAAAAAAGGGGAAAAAACCATTTTCTTAAGTCACCCACACTCAAAAAGGTCAAAAGGATTAAAACATGATTACAACCTCACCAATACAAGCAAAGAAAGGTTTTGACAGTGCTAAGCAAGCTGCCACCAAGAGAAAAAGAGCCATTTAAAAGTTTTCAAGTCTCCTGCACAGCAAAAAGGTCAAGGGATTATCAGTCAGATGGAAAAGCTCAAAAACATTAGCAAAGGGGGTTCTTTGATTTAAGTTTATTTTCCTAAAGATATAAAGGACATTTTTCTCTCCTCCCATCTCATTTTTCATTTGAAAAAACAGTCAGAGCATTCAAGAGAGATTTGGGAATTTTCAGTGAAAATTTGGGTAAGGTTGTCTGGCGTTACGCGTTCGTGCCAGCGCTGTGCTTATAGCACCCGGCGCTACGCGTTCGTGAGTTTTTGCAGTGTAAAAATACATTGCGCTACGCATTCAGGTGGGCGCTACCTGTTCGCCCAGACTTGCCCGACAGGCACGGTGAATGCGCCCAGTGTTGTGCTCAGGAGGCCCGACAGGCCCAGGAACTTGCCCAGCGCTGTGCTCAGAGGGCTTGACAGGCACATGAAATGCCCAGCACTACACGTAGGAAGCCTGACAGGCCTGCATGCATGCAGGCGCTGCGCTCAAGAGGCCCGACACCCGACTGTGCATGCAAGTGCTACACCTAGGCCAGAAACCCTCCTCCGCCTGCAAAGTGCTCAAAAATGATGAAAGGACACCTCCAAGATGCATCCAAGGACCTGCAAAGACATTGAAATGTGGTAGGTGGATGTTTTCCTTGCCCTCCAATAAATTTTTTGATTTAATTGTTAAATGAAATTGATCAAACCCTAATGACGAAAAACCCTAAGTCCTCATGACAAAGGCTCTGTTTTGACCTCTAAGCAAGAAATTATCAGTTTTCACTCCTCTTGTCAAGTTTTATAAGCAAGCCTAGGGTTTTTTAAAGGCAGCAGTGATAAAAATATCAGGAGAAGGGAGGAGTGTCAATAGTGAAGAAGGCCAAGTGCCTATGAGGCAAAGGACAAGGGTGGGAAGGTTAATAGATTTGAACCCCAAGACACTATGGAGCTTACGACCTCTCCCATGATTCTCACATGATTTCAAAATGTAGGGTGTTTTCAGTTTTGTGAAAAGGTCCAACAAGTACAAAATCACCCAAATCTCACAAGGTTATTCATTCTTAACCTACATAACAAACAATCAAGCTTGGCAAGGGTGACCTTTGAACTCTCATCAAATGCCATTTCTAGTGCTACAGGTATACCTGATGTTGGTGAAAAATGGTTCAAAAGGGAAAAGTTGGGCATGAGCTGCTATGAGCCATTTATCAAACCTACGTACAAAGAGTATTGAGTATAGGAGTATTGACAAGATATCTTATGTTGTCCGAAGGAGGAACTATTCCCAACAAATGCAAATTTTGTTCCATCACTCCTTGATCAAGATGGTTGTGTTGCATCAGTTGGAGCAAAAGGGCATACCTTGGGAGGTGTTCGTTGCTCGTGAAATATTCACAAACCCACAGCCCCATCATCAACCAAATTTACCCTCATCATCTCATCCTCCTCCCTCTACTCCTCCATCACCTCCTACTGATCATGCCTCATCATCTACCCAAGTATCCTATCTTCAAGAAAATCTCCCTTCCTCATCTTCTCTTGATGCATCAGATCAAGAAGTAAGTGGCAGTGAACAAGCAAGTGATAATGAGGGTGAGGGTGACAATGAATTAAACCAAAGTGAAGATGAGGGTGATGATGAGTTGAGCCAACAAGAGGAAAAAAACGTGGAAATAGAAGGAGATGATAACAGTGAAGGAAATGAAGAAATTGACAGTGGAAATGGATTAAGCAATGATGGAGAAGAGGTCAGCAATGAAGCAGAAGACATGGAGGTGGATAATAATGAAGATAAGGCAAGTGAAAAAGAAACAGAAGATTATCCTAAGGACAATAGTGAGACTAGAAACCCTAATAACAGTCAAAACAGTGAGGCTCATAGTCATGATAGAGATGAGGGAAAATATGAAGAGAGTAGCCAAAATGAAGATGATGACTATGCAGAAAATGAGGAGGTTGAAGACAACATGGACACTAATGAAAGAAACATCAGTGAGGAAGTGGGTAGTCATGACAGTCATGAAAATAGTGAAGAAAATGAAGAGGCTGATAGTGAAAATGAAGATCACAGTAATGAAGAGGCAAGCAGCTACAATGATGAACAAAATGAAAGTGTGGAAATTAGTGAAGAGACTAAAAGTGAGGCTGATGTTGAAGGAAAAGAGGTAAGCAGCAGTTAGGGTGATGAAGAGGAAGACATGGAACAAATGATGGCAGCCATGATGAAAACACCAAAATGAGCAGAGGAAATTTTTTTCCATTGGTATACCAAAGAGGGTAAATGCATGTGTTTTCTGCCTAAAAAAGGCAAGGGGCCATGCATTTCACATCCACTAAACCACTAGATAAAGGCAAAGAAAAGGTAAAGGAAGAAGAAGAATATTAGCATGAGGTTGAGAGAGAGTTTGAAATTATCCAAGTTGACAGTGACGAAGAAAATGAAGCAAGGATCTCAAACTTTCTCCTCCAGAACAAAAATTCCCAAATCAAAGACTTGGAAGCCAAGCTAGCTAGAGCTAAGAATGTTATTCATTTTTATGAGATGGAAAGAAAAAAGATGAGTGCACAAAATGCCATCCATGAGGCCAGGGATATTAGAGCCTAGAAAGAAGCTCAAAGAGTACAAGTAAATATGGAAGAATTCATGGGCACCTATGAGGAAAGTGAGGATGAAGAAGGGCAGTCTAGGTGGAGACCAAGAACCATGGGTTTGAAGAAGGCCTTGGAAAAACAGAGAGAACAAGAAACAGCCTTGGCAGAGCAGCTCCCTCTAGATGATATTCTTTCCATGGAAATAGAGCATGACCGGGAGCCTTGGTTAGAAAGAGAAAACATACACTTGAAGGCTAAATTGGAGAAAGCCAAAAAAGATCTTGATCTCCAAAGGAAGATGACCAAGCATTATGCCCGGAGAAACCAAGTTGCAAGGGCTAAAGTAAAAAAGGCCCATGCAAAAATACAAGCACTCAAAGTGGTAAAATACCAAGAAAACCTTGGAATCTTGGCTGAAGCTTTTCTACAGGCCTCTCAAACCCCATGAGGAAGACATCCACCAATTTTGAGAAACTTTTGACAAATTTTGGTTTTTTGCAAATTTGGAGACCTCTAAGCGCAGCACCCCTGGCGCTACGCTTTCTTCTCAGGCATTCCCAAGAGGAAAACTTTGCATTTTTGGAATCCTCACATCAAGTACAGTATGCTCGCCAAATTTCAGAGCCTTTGGAGCATTTTTTACCCCTCAGAAGGCCAAAAAACACCTTATTTTTCACCTTTCTGAATCATTTTCAGGCCTGGCACTGCGCCTAGATCAGTTTTGGAAAATTTTCCTTTTAAACAGGTTAATGGAGCCCAATCAGAAAACCAAGGGAATTTTTGGAAAGTAGACTCAGCAGGCTTTCCAACAGGCCATCACAGAGCCAATTCCGACATCGAGAAGGTCATCAAAAGTCAACAAAGACCTCACTGTGTGTTTTTGGCGAAAAAGTCAACAAAAGACACTCATTAATGGCAAAATGATATTTTAGTGTTTTTTGAGGCAAATCACTCCAAAGTTAGGTGCTAGGAGTTATTTTTGCATTTATTTCATGAGATATTTTGTGCCTTGGGCTTTGCAAGGTCTCTTAGGCATAAATGACATTTATGGATTATTTTGACATTTTCAAACCCTAGTTAGGGTTTGTTCCCTCCTTTGCTAGATAAATAGAGCATGCGGGCCTTATTGTAAAAGGTTGGCATTTGATGACTCTTTGGAGCAATACATATTTTTTTGGAGTTTGAAGAGAAATTGGTGTTGTGGAATTTGTGGATGGCTTGTTTTTCTTGATGATGGAGAAGGCTTGCTTGCATGATCCCTGAGCTTGGTTAATGGTGATGTGCTTATATTCAGTTATTGTTTTCTTATGTATCATTTTATTTCATCCTTCTATATTGCAGTAGAAAAAAGGTTTTAGACTAAGAAATGTTCTTCAAAGGCACCTTAGCTCTGTTTTTTCTTCACTGCCTCTATGTTTTCCTCTGCTAGGTCAGTTTAGAGAATTCTTAGTTGCTCTCTAGACCCACCCAAGCTTGTTTATCTTATGAATGGTTCAATACAGTATATATCATAGATGTTTTATGGTTAGCCCTGCTTGTTTGATTTCACTAAAACATTGTTCTTGAGATCTTTCTTTGAAGTACCACTAATTAGGTTTGCCAAAGAGGCTATGTTTCGATCATACCCTTTGTCCATTCTTGAAAGGTTGTTTTGAATATCTTTATGGCTATGATCAAAGATGTTTAGGAGTTCCCTCTTCCTTGATTAAAGTTATATGTTTATCTTAAATGTTTTTGTAACCTTGAAGGTGAAATCACTAGAAGTTAAATAAGTTTCTCGCCTTCTATATTTCACTGGATTTTTTGTCTTAAATGCTTATTTTCTTGAGTTGAATCAAAGAGTTATTGGTTTGCCCTGTCTTATGATTACTTATTTATGCTAAATAGTGTTGAAGTCCCTTCTTGTTAAAGTATTTGACAAAGGATTATTAATTTCCCTTTGCCCTACTTTTTTCACAAACTTGATGTTCATCTCATCCCACGCAAACCTTGAAAATCCATTTGACCAAGTTAGATTTTCCTTGTGATGCACCTTGATTCGTTGTTGAATTTTCCATGACTTTTATAGACTCCATAGCCCAATGGCTTGAATATTTCCTCACTCCATCTATTCTACTTGATCATCTACCCAACCAAAACAAACAAATAAGCCCTACACTTAACAACTAGCCTAAAATCAAACCTTAAAATCAAACAAGTTCACATCCTTTACACAAATAGAGAGAGCCCTCTCTGAGTCCAGGAAGGCTAGGTCCTAGGACTCCAAAGACTAGTCTGATGTTACCCCTGTTCATTTGTTCTCACCAATCTAACAAATTACGGGGACCTAACAGGTTGAAACTAAAAATCACCCAAAAACTCAATCCAAAATGGTTACTTTTCAATTGGTGCCCTTCAATCCCCAATCAAGGCACTTCACCTATATTCTTCGTGAAGACCTACTGTCATGTTAAGATTTGAGCCAATATTCCTATCGCTAATGCAGGAACAAAATATTAATGAGTGGAATATGAACATTCTTTGTAATCTCATCTTTACACGGCTCAAAACAACTTCATCTTGAAGTTAAACTAGTGAAGACAAACTTGACTCCATCTTGCAAATAAGATGCAACATAAACTTTCCTTATCATCCTAAAACTAAGTTTGTACATAAAAAATACATTGCTGCAAAATTTCAATGATATATTGGCCTTTCCTACAAAAACATAGTCATCTTATACATTCTTGAAACAAATATTCTATTCACACAAGTTTCATCTTGAATACTTGAATCGATGATTACATGACAAACTTGTAGACAAACTTGAATGACAAACTTGTACATTCCAAAATTCCTTGAACATGTGGACTTATAAACAAGCCAATAAATAACATCAATGAAAAACACATACTTGTTGCACATAGTGAAAATTATTGTTCACTTTAAAAAAGTACCCAAACATGTAAACAACAAGAAGTAATTACAAATTTACAAGGCAACTTTGCAAACAAGTCTACCCAATCTCTGGCTCTCCTAGGATTATGGGTTATCGTTTTGCATCATATTTGCCTTGAAGGTTGCTTAGGATTGTTGTAAGTCCTCTTTTCCACCTCTTGCTTCCCTTGCATTAGGTTTCACAATATATTTTCCCTTCTTAGAACAAAGCTCTGGATGTAACTTCCAACATCGTTCATTTTTATGCCCATGCATCTTACAATGAGTACAAAAGAACTTTCTCTTGTTTTCCGAAAAATAAGTCCTCTCATGCGAAGGAGAATCATTATGCTTGATGCCTAGAATCTGATCCATTATTTTAATCATTACTATGTGTTGCTCACAGACATCCACACAATGGTCAAATGCATCACAAAAAGTACAAGGGTACTTATTCCACAAATAGTCAAAATTACCATGCATTATAAAACACCTATGAGGATTATACTTGTCTCTAGGGTTGCATATTTAACGGAGTGGATTGTATGATGCCATGCAAGGTCCCTTCAAGCATTCATCTCACTTGGGAGAAAAATGAACATTTTTACAAGGTGGTGGTGACATATCATCCTCAGATGGTTGATGTGCCTCAAACCGTTTAGATCATTTTCCAAACTCCCTTTAATCATATCCCAATCCCTAATACTTTGGTCTCTCCTCAACCATGATTGGATTGGTGATCCCTTGGCCATTGATCTTAAGGCCTCCTCCTTCATAACCCATTTTAGATAGAAACTTCATGCTTATGCCTTTGGTATGTTTCTAAAATGTTGTAAAAGAGGTGTTATGAACATAAATAGAAGGAATTGTACTTGAAATGCTTATTACCTCCTCAAACTTGTCATTCATCTTTTCAGCTTCTTCTGATGATGACGATGGCCACATTGTAAATGACTCAAGCCACCCACTCTTACCAACTGGCATATGGTGTGAATCTTGGAGATGCTTGCAAAATGTGCATGCATCATCTTCCTCATAAGGTCCATAACCATCGTTTGAACCATGACCACATGTTGGTTTCATTTTGGAGGTGTCTTTTGTTGTCGCAACAGTGCAACTTTCAGCAACATGTTCCAAAATCACATGTTGTGATTGAAGGTGCATATGCCTCTTCTCCTCTTCGGCCATTTCGAGCATTCTTTTCAACTCAATGTTCTCTATACGAAGAACCAAATTCAGCTCCTCTAACCCTTGGAGATTCTTCTTGCCCATTCTTGCAACTTGGTCATATGTCGCTTTGATATCAATTGATCTAAAAATGGAAGAAAGTGTTCACTTTCCTCTTCTCCAAAAACAAACAAGGACCATTCTGACACTTTGTAAGGTAAAATGGGTCTTGACACAAACATTTTTTTTAATGTCTCTTCAAGTTATGAGTTAGTATTCACATGTAAACTTAACATAAGAAACACAATATAACATAAATCATACATGCATCATGAAGAGCATAAGAAAAATATTTGGTGATGGAGTTCACCCCTCTTGAGCTACATCTCCGGGCCTGCCAACATAGCTAGACCGCTCCATATATTCAGTAGAAAAGGGAGTACATAAAAGTTTGTTGATGAAAACATGTGGTTATTCCCCCTACAAGGAAATTTTATCCTACAGAGAACTCTCACGTAAAGCAGCAACACAAGGAATCTCCTAAAAATATCCTATACTCTAACTGAAATGAGCTTATATGATCATATGAGCACTTCAATTGTACATTGAAGAGAAAAAATAAATCATTTTTCAACATGACATAGTGAGAAAAGTAAACCTAAGTTGAACCTTGAAAGTAACATCTATTGCAGTAGACTTCTAAAGGTAAGAAAACCCCTACAAGGCCTTTTTCATGCTAAAAAACCCTCAAGAACTACTTCAAAAACATGATTGATCCATACACCCTTAATCTTCAACCTGCAAAAATCCTCCTTATATGTGCTCAAATCATAAAATATGGGTCACCATTGCATCTAGAATGTCCAAAAACCCCTAAGTGGACTCTTCTTGAGCTCAATTTGGTCAAAAAGTCACAAAGATCAAGATCCCTAAGCTCTCTCTTGTGTTTTGTTGTTAACTGTCCTACAAATCAGACCAATAGACTAACCATCCTACAAATCCACTCTGTTTTTTGCTCCATCGGTGAAATTTGTTGGAACTTTAAATTAGCCAATAACCCATTAAGACCAAAAATTTAGGGTACATAGGCCACATAAGGCTATATATTGGGCCTTAACGCCTACCCCCATCAGCCTAGCACCTTAGAACTCGGGCGTGTGGTTATGTAGGGTGCCACGAGATTGAGCGTCAGGCTAACAACCCTCCCTTCTCATTGGGCTCCTAACTCCTGGCGAAATATTACATGGTGGTCATAAGAGCTAAGGCTAGCCCCCTTCATAAGCACCCTTGCATTGGGCCCACTTTTCTCCATGTGTCGGTCATGTGCAGGGGCATATGCCTACGGGTCGGGGCTTAACATACACCCTCCACTCTAGCTCCATTTGGTGGCTCCTTCTGCAGTCACGTGAGCGAAACATGACTAGGGGTTGGGCTAAGGTCTTCAACCCCCTCCTCCTTGATCCTGTGGTTGTATGTTGGTCGAATGACCTGGGGCTGGGGCTGGCAACCCGACCCCTCCTCCCAAACTTGGCGCAAATATACTTTAAATGCAAGTTTAATGCTATATGGGTTAACACCCACACGTAGAGGGATCGGTAAACCACTGCACTGCTACCCCGGTGGTCGAGGGTTCGAATTTGGTTGAGCCTTTAGCCGACCGATACCAAAATTTTAAATTCCACCTGGGTGCCACATGGCATCCCATGACTGGGCCATGTGGCATCATTTCATTGGTCCACCACAAAAGCCAACCAGCCAATAAAAATCGACCAAAAACTATTGAAATAGAACATGCCAAGTGTCAGCACCTGGTTGGGTCGTACTTGCACAATCACCTTGCTAACTTAGTTGTATGGTCACCCAGTGAACAGACCTGCCAAAATATTATTTGTTGGGCTAAATGGTGAACACGCGATAACTTGAACATACAGTGTCGGATTTAGGTGAAATGAACGTCGTTAGATTCAGAATTACGAGCACTTCGACTTGGCGTTGGTTTCAATACTTTATGGGCACTTTTATTTTTGAGCTAAAATTTGATCACCTGATCACAAAGCATCTATAATACCTCAGCCTATAGGAGAAGGTGGTGATCGATTTCAAGCCACTTGAAGCACTATATGAGGCTAAAATTGGATTAGCCGGAAGTGGCCCAATCATGGGTACCTATATTTTTCAAGGATATTCTACTTTTATAAATGATGAATCTATTGATATTGATTCCATGCATCCTCACCCATCAATGTGGCACATGAGATAGTTAATGACTAGTTTTCGTTTTTATAATGTTGTCAAAATATGGGCATTTCTCTATGCATATTGTCTACATATGGAAAGCTATGTTAAAAATTGAAATAGTATTTCCCAATTAGGTAGTATGGTTAATCGTGAGGCTTGTATTTGTACACATATTTGGGAACATTGTACTTATTCTTATGGATGAAGGTTTTAACCCTGTATAGAAATTACTTGCAAAAAAATTCTTAAAATAGAAAAAATATATAATGGCGAGAACATAAAACAAAAATACACAGATTTTTTTCGCCTGGATCCAAAAAATTAGAATAATAGATTGGATTTTCATCATATTCCTTTCAATGTTACTATACATGTATATACACATGTTGAAGCATTCATAAACCCTGAGCCACTAATCCTGTATTAGAACATAACCATAGTTCCCTTGACCAGATATAAAAATACCATGGGAAAAAACCATTATGCTCGAAAAACATGCACAAAACCATGGGTAGGTCCGCCCACCATCTTTGGGTCTGCCCCCCCAACCTTGGTTCCACCCAACTATTATTAGGTATGCATAAAATAAAATAAAAATCCAAGGCGTTGCCCCAAACCCCATGATGCAAAAAGAATATAACACACACCCAACATTCTCCCACTTGTTGTTTTCTTTCCACACCAAGGGTCACATGAGAGCTTAGTCATTGGTTCAGGGCTGCAATTCTCATTGTTTCTCTACACCTAGAAATTTCTCATTCCTCACATACTTTTTCTATGTTTCTGCAACATTCTTCGAAGTGTCCACCTTTACCAACATTTTTTTTTTATCTTCAACCATATCCCTCACAAAGTGATACTGAACATCAATGTGCTTTGTCTTTGAATGATAAGCAGGGTTATTTTCCAAGGAAATTTCACTTTGGTTGTCACAATCTATCCTTATAGCTCGCTATACCAACCTTATACTTAAACACAATCTATGCAACTAAACTGCTTCTTTGCTTGCATGAGTGGTTGCCATGTATTCAACCTCGATTGTTGAAATTTCCACTACATATTGTCTCTTGATCACCCAACTTATTGCTCCTCCAAATAGGTTAAACACAACCACACTTGTAGATCTTATTTGATCCAAATCTCCAACCTAGTTTGCATCAACAAAACCATGTATGTCCAAAACACTATCCAATCCTGGCCTTCCTTGGTAGCACATAATATAATCACTAGTGCCACGCAAATACCTAAAAACCCTCTTCATGGTTGTCTAATGCTCCTTCCCTGTTTTTGACATAAACTTGTTCAATAATCACGCTACATGTCCAATGTTTGTTCTGGTACAGAAGATTGCATACACCAAACTACCAACTTCACTTGCATATGGAACATAGGACGTGTCCTCTTCCTCTTCCTATGTCTTGGGACACTGTTCAACAAATAAATTTATACCTACAGTAATAGGAACCTTCATCGTTTTTCGATCCTACATATTAAACCTCGGAAATATTGTCTCAACATACTTCCTCTGGTTTAACCAGAGCCTCCTCTTTTAATAATATCGTTTAATTTCCATGCCCAAAATATAGTTTGCAGCACAAAAATCCTTCATGTCGAATTTAGAGGACAATAGTATCTTCAAATCTTGGATGATTTATTTTCCATTTCCGATAAAAAAACATGTCATCCACATACAATACCAAATAAATAACATAGTCACCAATTAATTTAAAATACACACAATGATCTTCTTTTCTCCTTGTGAAACCAAGTCCCCGTATATATGTATCAAATTTTTTATACCACATCCTTGGTGATTGTTTTAACCCATACAAATACCTTTTTAACCTGCATACCAATTCTTTCTCACCCTTCACTGCAAAGCCTTCATGTTTCTTCATGTACATATCTTATTCCATATCCCCGTGAAGAAATTTTGTCTTCACATCCATCCTTTCTACCTCAAAATCGCAACAAGAACAAATAAAAATAATCCAATAGAAGCTAACTTGGCAACATGAGAAAAAATATCACCAAAATCAATTCCTGGAACTTGGGAATAACCAATTTCTACTAACTGAGCTTTATATTTCTCCACCTTGGCTTCTGCATTGATCTTCTTATTAAACACTCATTTGCTGCCAATGGGTTTCCTTCCAGCCGACAACTACACCAGATCCCAAGCCTCATTTTTTTCCAAAGATTTCATTTCATCAACCATGGCCTCCTTCCATATTTTTTCATCCTCTGAATCCATTATCTCCCTAAAATTTTTGGGATCATCATCAATAATAGATAAAGAAAATTTTAATAAAAATCAAATGGATTATACCTCTTTGGTTTCCTTCTCTCTCGAATTGATCTTCTCAAAACTAGAGTGTGTGGTTCTTCCTCTTTTGATTCTTATTTTATTGTAGAGTATGATTTGTTGGCAAAATGATGTAATGTGTTGTCCTTGATGGCAACCTACTTGATGAAGTTGTCCTTGATTGAAACCTACTTGATGAGTTGCCTATAATAAGCAACATATGTGTTAAAGATGTAAGAATGATGTAGCTACAGATTAGTTCAGATGTGACAGAGAAAAGAATTCCAGTAAGTGCTAGAGAAATGATAAATATAATATGTCACAATGTATACGCTACTTTTGTGAAAGCAACCCACGTATGGATGTAATGTATATGCTACTTTTGTGAAGGCAACCCGTGTATACATTCAGGGTTAGCATATATGCAGTTTTTATGAAGAGAAGTTGCGTATACACGCGGAAACGAACGCTCCAAGTCGTGTATGCCCTTTGCGCTCTAAAATTATGATACCAAGGGACATTACCATGGTATTAGCCCACAATATTGAACGTTGCATTGTCTATTTGATTCCGTCTAAGAATACCATCGGAAGTTGAGTGGTTTTGACTCATGGTATTGGTAAAAGCTAAATCTATTTAAGGAGAAGAAGATCATAGTTCAACGGGTGCATGAGTAAGGGTCGTTAATGACTAAAAAATTCTCTAAGGAATATTTACATGGGTGAATTCTATTTTTACTTGATAGATCTGAATCTATGATGCACCCGTGGATATAATGATGGATTAAGATCTCTAGATCTGAAGATGATGAATCTCTAGTATGATCTACTGAAGAAATGATGAATATATGGCGTGTTAGCCATCTATAGTTTATGTTATACCCAATGATGGCAAATATGTTCTTAAGCCTCCAAGAAGCAATCTTCATGGAAAACTGCTAGTTCTTGAAGCCTTCTTAGTGTCTTTTATCCTACAAATCATCTTCATTGTTGTTTCCACAAGAAAAGCTTCAAAATAACCTTGTTGGTTCAAAATAAAATTGTTCTAAACTCCTCATTTCATTCATTTTCTCCTCCACCACAAGTGTTCTTTCTCCCCCCTTAAAAAGACCATTTTTCCTTTTACCTCATCCTTCATTTCCTAAAAATTCCCCTTAAACCTTGAAAATCCCTTTTACAAAGTTTAAAACCCCTTTTTTCTTCTATTAGAACCTCAAAAAAGCTAAAAACCCACTTTTTCGGCATTTTTTCCGACTTTTTCATAAAAAGGCCTTAAGCGCTCTATTCCTAACCCCTCAGCCCCTTTCCTCCCATAAGACCGAGGCCCGAGACCGTCGGCTAAGGGTCTTAAGCCCCCATCGCAATTGCATATCAGCGTTTTCGGGTTCCTCATGCCTTTACCTATTCCTTCCGCCGATTTGTGATATGCCGATGTGCTCATCACATCAGGCATTTTCTATCACATCGCAACATTTTATATCGCATCGGCTCTACCACATTTTATTGCATCGCTCCTTTTTTCCCCGCCAATGCACTTAGCCCCTTTTTCTTGGCCCTTGGTCCCCTTACCCTTCTACAAGACCACGTCCCAACTCCTATTTTTAGCCCCATCGGCCATCAAAAATCAAAAATCCTTGTCCTTGGACCCTCCCCTCATCAAATCGCCGATTCAATCTCCGCCACCCATTCTCTCCCTGATCCAATGGTCCAGATCCTTTACGGGGGCACCCAACCACGATGGTCCCACTTCCCCATTGCTCCTATAGTTGACCCCTTTGACCATGGCGAATCTCAGATCTATGGCTGAGATCCACTGCAGAGGAACACCCCAGAATTTCTCTTTCGTACACCTTGTCCCTCCGCGATGACGTCATATCCCGGTCCCACAACTAAGCGCCCATGTTTCCTCTCATTTCCACCTTTTTCCTATGTATTTGCTCATACGTGGGTCATTACATTTTAACACTAAAAACCAAATTTTGCCCGACCTCAAGCCTTTTTTCTATGCGAAAAGGTGGGTTACATCACCCTGGCCCCACCATAGGTTTTCCCACACACCTTGTGTATTTTTTCGCGCTCGCTTGCAGCCGTAGATTTGGGCCCCCCCAGATTAGACAGTCTTAAGCCTTTTTTACGTTCATTTCACAAATAAATCTGATTGACCATTTAGAACATGAAATGGGTGGTTTTCAGAGGCATACGTGTCAGCCATTGGACCATATCGCGTTCCCCTAGGGCAATACCACTTACTGCCCAAAATTCATGCAAAAACCACTGCCGGTTTTCCAAATCCACCTTTTTATTTTCGTGCCATAAATCATGTTTAAACCTTATCTGCCTGGTTTCTGCCATGGAAGCTCACCCCGCTGCATTCGCCTCCTCTGCACTGCTCCTCCACCCACGCCTGAGCCCACTGTTGCAGTTAAACCAAGAAACACAGGATTTCTTAACTCATTTGTCGTCATGTGTAGGTTTAATGGTGGATTTGTCCACAGGTCTCCCACAGCCAAAGAATCAATGTTTAAAGGGGCTGAGGGGTCGAATTTTAGAGTTTAATCAAAGGTTTTATGGACATTAATTACAAATAAAACCTTCCAGCATGCTGAAACTACCGGTACACTGAAAAGGAGATCAGAAAAATAAAGAAAAAGAGGTTAAGCATAAAGTTGAAGAATAAACGCTTAAACTCACAGTTTTAAAGGACAAAACACAATTTGAAGATAGAAGATGGTTCGATGAAGGCCTAATACAGCCTTAACAACACATTTAAAGAAAAATATCAGTGTTTAAAAGGGGTTAAAACAAGACATATCAGCAGAAAAGAAGTCAAAGCCACATCACCGAAGCTATCATTCCACCATAAGGACACCTGTAGTTTGTTTTTCTTTTCAAAGACATTTTTATAGCCATCCCTATGACAGAGTCTCATTAAAACTATCGCAATGCTTTATCAAGACAATCCGGGCTACAAAAAAAACTCAAAAAAGGACAATTTTTTGTTCCGTGCTTCCGACGTTTAATTCAGCCATGGTTATCTACAAAACACTTGTCCGAGTTATTTCTACCTACCGTATATGCACCAAAGACAGAAAACTCATTTTAAATTATTATATTAATGCAAGTTTTACTACGCAGAATGGGCAAGAAATTAATGTAACATTTATGGCACAGAATGGGCATTCGAATGCTTTTATCCTCTATTTTGTTTGACCATTAAGACTATCTTTGTCACCACTCCTCCCCATTCATCTATAAATCCTATTTGAACTCTCATTGTAAAAGGTTGGCACTTGATGAATTCTAAAGTAATACATATACTACTGTTTTGAAGAAGAATTGATGTTTTGAAGAAGTGTGGATGTCTTTGCTTTTCTGTTGATGAAGGAGGCTGGACCATTGGATCCCTAAGCTTGGTTTTGGTGAAGTACTCTCTATTCGTTAATGTTATTTCCTGTTTTTTCCACTTTGTTCCATTGTGTTGTGCTTGCAATAGAGTAAAAATATTAGGCTAAGAAATGTCTCCTAGAAGCACCTTATGCCTGTTTACTCTTCAATGCCTATATGTTTTCATCTGCTGAAGGTTTGTTTAGTAGTTTGACTGCTTTGAAACTCTTAAGCTTGTTTATTTCAGAATAGTTAAATAGTTGGTATCAAGGTAGAATTATGGTTTGTCCTGTTTGCTTGTTGCCTCTTGAAAGCTATTTCTGAAAACATCCTTCAAACTTTATTGTCTGCAACCTGACAGAGAGGATTTGTTTTGATCTTACCCTCTGTTTTCCTGCTAAGATAGCCATATTTTAAGGTCTTCGTAATTATAGTCTTAGATGCTTGGGTGTTCCCCCTTTTATGGATGCAATTAGTTGTGTTTCTTATATGTTTTCTAATTCCTTTAAGTGAAACAATTAGAAGAAATAGAGTGTTCCTCTCCTTCTTTGTCTTACTTGAAAGTCTGTCTTATTTATGTTGTCTGCATAAAGCATGTTGGTAGAATTCATGGATAGCCCTGGCTATTGATATTCCTTTGTGTTTAGATAGTGTTACAAGTCCCTTCGTTGAAAGGTATACATGATTAAGGAGTCTTAACAGCCCTTAAAAACTCTACTTTTCCTTCCAAATCCTTGATGTTCATCTCATACCACCTATATGATTCCATGGATCCCTTGACTATGTTATATTTTCCCTTTGGTTTCCCAAATTCATAAATCAGAACTGTTTAGACTTCTACATGACTCCATTTCCCAATGACTTGTAGATTTTCGCACTCTATCTATGTTGCCTAGATCATTTATGTACCAACCAAACACAAACAAACAAATTTTCACTTCATAACTAGCCTAAAATCAACCTCTTAAAAGCATAAAGTTATATCCTTACAAACATATTGAGAGATCCCTCTCTGAGCCTAGGAGGGCTAGATCTTAGAGCTCTAAAGTTTGGTTTATATGTTGCCTTGTCATTTGGTTTTCCAATCAGCCAAATCACAAGACCGAAATTTTTTTGCAATCACGGTGGGATGTTTCTGAGTAAAAGTCCCTAAACAAAACACTCAGTATTCATTTAAGTGAAATTAGCCTTCTTCAAGCACTACCAAGCATAATGATTATCGTGATAAGACCTTTCTGAATTAGTATCAATCTAAGTAACCCTTAGGATTCTAAGAGACCCTTATCAAACCTTGGAGAAGTCATCTAGTAGGCCATAGAGTAGACTCCATTTGTTTCACCACCTTAGCTAAGTGTTGAAACAGGTATAGGACACTCACAAAACCATAAAACTACAAAAACTCAGAAAATCCCAAAAACAATTCAGATTGGTTTCATAATAAACATTGGTGGTGGACCATAAACATGTTACCTTCAAAAAGCTAAAACTTTCCACCTGGCGACTCCACTAGCCCCAGTAGGCCTGTTATTCCACTACTACTCCTGATTTCTTTAGGTTCACCAACCTTGAGGAGATTCGGAATCTGATTCCTATGTTATGAAAAACATTGTGAGAGGAAAGCCTTTGAAAGAGTTTGCAGTTTGAAGTTTCTCCAAGTTTGGAAGCTGAAATCTAGCTTCACATAGGGTCAATACTAGATCCCATCCAGATCCTAATCCTCCCACCATAGTTGACAATCCAGAGAAGATTTTGTGACAGACTTCTAGATCTGTAAAATCAATTACTGATAGGACCATCCCAAGAACAAGATTTGTCCCTGAAAACCTCACAATCTTGAAAAACCCTCACTTTGACTTACCTCACACAGAGAACCTATTTAGAAATAAGTCTCAAAGTGATTTAAACCGAGCTAACTTTGAAAGCATAGATTTGCAACAAAGGTGTAGCAAAGAAGCCTCACCTTCTACTCCACCTGACTCCCAGCTTCTGCTTCACCTCATCTCCTTCCATAACAAATCTGCTCATCATTAGTTTGCTGGCCCAAGTGTTTCTTCCACTCCTATACACACATACACTATTCAAAACACTCCAGCTCAGCCCACTTTCCCTCTTGTAAATCCACCTCCTGTAAATCCCCCATTATTTCCCATCATGGCAGCATGGTATGCTCCACTAGTGTTACCACAACCTCTGGTTCCATTACCCAATGAATATCAGTCCAAAATTCCCCATTTCACAGGAAATGAATCCACTACTACTCAACAGCATGTAGACAAGTTGAATGATTCCTTTGACTATATGAAAATAGAGGATGAGACCATTAAGATGAGAATATTTTCCCAAATTTTAGGAGGAGAAGCCAAGAAATGGTTTAAAGGCTTAACTCCTAATAGTATAAATGATCTCCCTTCTTTACATCAAACATTCATAAACAAATGGGAAATGAGGAAGAACCCTCTCCAAATACGTTCATATTACAACAACCTCAAGAGAAATGTTGGGGAGAGTGTTCAAATTTATTGCACTAGGTTCAATAGTGTTTATAACGCACTACCCCCATATTTGAAACTCCCACAAGGCTCAGCTCTAGCCAAATTCCCTGAAGGATTTGATCCCGAAATGGCCTATCAGCTGAGAGAACAGGATCCCTTAACTTTAGAATACATGAAAAAGGGAACTCTTAGTGTGGAAGCAAATATGATTGAGAAGAGAGCTAGGATGAGGTCTAAAAATAAAGTTACATATAGGGAGGACATTGCACCTTCTACATCTGACTCCAAATTAGACCATCTAGCCAAGAACATGGATAGGTTAGAAAAAATGATGGAGAGATTGGTTGTCCAAGCAAATGCTTAGAATAGGAACCAGCCTCAAATGAGAACCAGAACGTTAGGAGAAATCCCAATCAAGATATACATAGAGACAATGACCAACAAATTAGGGCTCCCTTCCAACAAAACTATGTAGAACAAGTGGATGAAGGGGAAACTGATAGGTTGGAAGAAAATCATGTGAACTTGATAGGATCTGATGCCGAAGATGATATCTTCCTCACTGAGGAAGAACAGGGATTTTTCTCATCAGAAAAAAATAAACACAATCATGAAGAGTTTGAAGATTATAGGTTGGGGTTTGAAAATGCAATTATGGAAGTCCACAGACAATATGATCTCAGAAGCAAAGGGAACCCAGAAATTTTTAATGACAAAAACACCAGCACTGCTATTGGAAAAACCTTAGAAAATTAGCCCAAAAAATTAGCAAATAATACCATCACCTTGGCCAAGAAAACTGATCTAAACAGGGACAAAAATAGTCAAACAGGTGTTGAGAAGAGTTGCCCTAGTACTTCTGCTAGAGGCCCTATCAAAACAGCTCCAACTAACAATCTTAATAAAACTCAGACAGCCAAAACTGCTGAAAGAAACATAAGAGAAAAAATAGATGTGAATATGCCGAAAATGACACTTCCTTTCAGCCTCGAAGGTGAAATTTCCAAGATCAAAATCGGCATGCCTCTAGCTGAACTGGTAACTCACGAA
Source organism: Pinus albicaulis (assembly GCA_034641835.2). Classification (NCBI taxonomy): domain Eukaryota; kingdom Viridiplantae; phylum Streptophyta; class Pinopsida; order Pinales; family Pinaceae; genus Pinus; species Pinus albicaulis. The sequence continues at coordinate 250,183,429 of CM076583.1, read as the reverse complement.
GTGTACAAAAATCAAGTTTTAAAAGGTCTGAATATAAACCTCGATATTGATACTTTAAACATGACAGATTACAAACCAGAACTGTTGTTTGGTCCTAGAATTGAAGGAAAATACCAAGAAGGGGCTGCCCCTCCCTTTTATGTTAGCCTAAATGTACATGATAATATCCTACACAGTGCCATGCTAGACTCTGGAGCATCACATAACCTTATGCCCAAAGCAGTAATGGAAAGCCTAGGCTTAGAAATTACTAGACCATATAAAGACTTATACTCTTTTGATTCAAGAAGGGTCAAATGCTTGGGCTTAATCAAAGATTTGTGTGTAACCTGTCACAAATTCCTGCTAAAAGCCTAGTGATGGATATAGTGGTAGCTGAAATTCCCCCAGAATATGGCATGTTATTGTCTAGATCATGGGGAGCCAAAGTTCGGGGAAGCCTTCAAATGGATATGTCCTATGCCACCATACCAGTTTTTAGCCAAACCAGAAGATTATATAGGGAATCCCTCATGAAATACATGGTAAGCAACAAAGACAAACCCAACAACATGCCTGTTTATTCCACAAATTCAGACCTAGATTCCTTTATCTTGTTCAATGAAGATGAAATCACCCAACAAGAAGAGGAAAATAAGCAATAAATTAGTGCACCAAAACATTCAGATTTTCCTTTCACTCAACCACGAGATGCCTCCAATCTCAGCAGCCTTGGGAAAAAGAAAAGAAAAAGAAAACGAGATAGAAACACTTTGAAAAATGAGCTTTGATGGCTCTTGCAGCGAGGACAGTTCAGGGGCTGGTGTATGGATACATAACAAAAACAAGGGATACTCCTATAAACTAGATTTCCCATGCACAAATAACATTGCAGAATATGAATCCCTCATCCTCGGCTTACATTTTCTCAAAGACTTAGAGGTTAAGAGGATATCAGTCCAAGGGGATTCTGAGCTAATCATCAGACAAATCAAAGGGGAATATTCAGCCAAAAACCCCAAACTCAGAGAATATAGAAATTATGCCCTTGATCTCCTTAAAACCTTTGAGAAATATGAACTCATTTTCCTACCAAGAGCTCAAAATCATCTAGCTAATGAACTTGCCTTTGTTGCAAGCAATTTCCAAATACCACAGATAAATAAAAAATTCACTATAAAGGTGAAAAACAGACCAGCAGTGCCTGACAATGAAGATTATTGCCAAGTGTTTGAAAATGATAAACACATAAATGATTTCTTGCAATCAAGGAATTAATTTTCCACAGCAACACCAAGTTCCAGCCATGAAAAATATTTTTTCAATAAGGAACAAACCCCTGAAATAGAGCCCTCCCTTTCTACTGATATAAATCAGTTTGAGCACCTTTTTAAAGCAGAGTTATTTGACAACCCAGACCAAAAGTACATTGAAGTTTTACAATGTAAAGGTGATACTATACCAAAAGGCCTCACACCATTAGAACAACTATTCAATTTCAATGACGTGGCCAAAGAACCGAAAACAGAGCCTATAGAAACTAACGTTGAGGAACATAAAATAGGCAGCCCCACTGAACCCAAAATGATCAAGCTGTCCAGCACCCTCCCAGCTCATGTCAAACAGCAGTACATGCCACTTTCCAAAGAATTCGTAGATGTGTTTGCATGGGACTATAAATATCTGAAATCCTATGATACTAGCATCATCCAACATAAAATACCTCTTAAGGAAAATCAGAAGCCTTTCAAACAGAAACTAAGAAGAATAAACCCCATTTTATTACCTTCAGTAGTGAAAGAGATTATGAAAATGTATGACGCTCGGATCATAGTTCCTCTCAAATATTCAGAATGGGTTTCCAACCTAGTATCTGTTAGGAAGAAAACAGGGGAAATCAGGCTGTGTATTGATTTTAGGAATCTAAATAGAGCCTCCCTGAAAGATAATTACCCCTTGCCCAAGATGGATCACATACTCCAAAGGGTAGTAGGGTCTAAAAGAATATCATTGTTGGATGGGTTCTCAAGTTACAATTAGGTTTTGGTACTCCCAAGTGATCAACATAAAACTGTTTTTACTACACCTTGGGAGACATTCATGTATGTCAAAATGCCATTTGGTTTGATGAATGCAGGGGCCACTTTCCAAATGGCCATGGACATATCCTTCTCAGAAGACATAGGCTATTTTATAATAATTTACCTTGATGATATCACTATCTTCTCCAAAACTGATGAAGAACATTTGATCCATTTAAGAAAAGTTTTCGAGAAATGCAGAAGGTTTGGCTTATTTTTGAATCCCAAAAAGACACTCTTTGGCCTCCAAGAAGGAAAGCTTCTTGGTCACATAATCTCTGAAGAAGGGATCAAAGTAGACCCTATAGGGATTGATGGCATATTGAATATTAGTCACCCAAGAAACCTCAAAGAATTGCAATCTTTCATTGGGAAGATAATTTTTTTAAGGAGGTTCATCCCCAACCTTGCTGAGCTATTAAGAAACATCACTAGTATGCTTAGGAAAGAAGTAGGTGTTAAATGGACAATGCAAGCTAAAAAATCATTTGAACTGGTAAAACAAGCCCTCACTCAAACATCGGTTCTAATTAGTCCTGATTTCACCAAATATTTCTATATCTTCTCTTTTGCATCTGAACATACCATAGCTGCAGTATATTGCAAAAGAATAGCATGGGGCAGGAATAGCCAATATCCTTCTTTAGTAAGGCTTTGAGAGATGATCCACTCAAATATAATATCATGGAGAAGCAAGCCTTAGCACTGGTGAAAGCATTAAAAGACTTTAGAGTGTACATTTTACATTCACATATCATTGCCTTTGTGCCACACACTGTAGTCAAAGATATTCTAAGTCAAGACCATGATGGCAAAAGGGGAAAATGGATTGCCACTATTCTAGAATATGACTTAGAGATCTGGCCCACCAAACTCACCAAAGGGCAGGGATTAGAAAAAATCATGGCTGAGTCAAACTTCCAAGCTTTAGACATGAACGTGGTTGACGTTTTGGAAGAAATAGAAGAATGCACAGCACCATTCATCGAAGAAGCATTCATGAACTCTCCTTGGTATGCTGACATCATATATGTGTTGCTTTATCTGAATGCTCCTCCCTCTTTGTCAAAAACAAAAGCTAGATTTGTCAAACAGAAGACTTTAAATTATTGTATATTAGATGGAGTTTTGTATTGGAAAAATGTTGTGGGGATTTTGCTTAAATGTTTAATTGAGGTTGATGCAGGAAAAATCATGCATGAGCTACATTAGGGAGAATGTGGAGGACATCTTAACTGGAATACCATAGCAAACAAAATCCTTAGGTCTAGATACTATTGGCCCACCCTCTTCCCAGACACCCATAAGTTAGTCATGTCCTGCCATAAGTGCCAGATCTTTGAGGGTAGGAGAAAAATCTTACCACTACCTTTGCAGCCTATCAGTGTTGAGGCTCCCTTTCAACAATGGGGCTTGGACTTCATTGGGGAAATTCACCCATCATCCTCAGCCCAACACAAATGGATCCTCACAGCCATTGATTATTTTACCAATTGGATAGAGGCCATACCCACTAGAAATGCTACTGACTCTGTCATCATCAAATTCCTTGAAACCAACATACTATTCAGATTTGGTTGTCCTAGGAAAATAATCACAGACAATGATGCAGCCTTCAAGTCCAAGAGGATGGTAGATTTCTACCATAAATATCATATCACATTAGGCCATTCCACTGCCTACTACCCCCAAGGAAACGGTCTAGATGAATCCTCCAACAAAAGCCTTTTTAATATCATCAAAAAATTGTTGGAACAGAACCAGAAATATTGGCATAGCAAGCTTGTCCATGCTTTATGGGCTGATATATTGACTACTAAAAATTCCATCGGCATGTCTCCCTATCAGTTGGTTTACGGCATGGATGCAGTCTTCCCAACCTCTCTAGGAGTTCCAGTCATGAAACTCCTTCAAGAGGTCCAAGCTGAAGAAAATGATATGCAAAGGAGGATCAATCATACCATACATTTGCAACAGTCAAGAGAGGAAGTATATAAAAGGACACAAGTAGTCCAAGAAGGGATCAATAAATTATTTGATAAAAGGACCAAAGAAAATGACTTCCAAATTGGAAATGTAGTTTTAAAATGGGATTCTATAAGGGAAGAGAAAGGGAAACATGGAAAATTCGAAAATATATGGAAGGGGCCCTACATTATTCATTCCATAAGGGGCCAAAATGCATTTTTTCTACAAGAGTTGAATGGAGAAGATGTGTTTGGAGGCCCTGCCAATGGCAAGATGCTCAAACACTATTTCTGTCAAGAATCTTAGTTTCAGAGTTTTTCATCCATTGTACATACCATTGCATGAGAAAAATGAAAAAATACAAAAAACAATTAAAAAAAAAAGAAAATAGGACAGATGAAAAGAAGAAAGGTACAACCCCATACCAAAAAAGAGAAAAATCTAAAAGTGTGCAAGCCTAAATGCCACTACTTGAAAGAGCACTGCTATTTAGTCATACAGCCTAATCATGACTAGATAGATTTCAATTTACTGTTGATAGGTCAGTGAAGAAGATTTGCCAAACTGTTTAATCTTGGCTTATCGGTAGAACATATTAGGATAGAAGAAAGAATGGTTCAAACATGCTCAAAATCTGAACCAATGAATCAAAAGAAAAAATGGCTCTAATTAGATCAAAACCTGAGCCAAATATACAAAGAAGACTGGTTCTAACATGCCGAAAACTTGAACCAGTAGAAGAAGAAGAGGACAGCTCAAAAGAATCAATATCAGAGCTGAAAAACAAGGGAAGGATGTCTTTTATTTTCAGACCTTAAGCCTTCCCAGTTTTGTTTTAATTTTTTGCAAATAAAGCCTATGAGTAGCTTGTACATACAACCATAGACACTACAAAAAATCAGACTGTTTAATCCTGGTTTGTCTGTGTTTAAATTTCTGTTTTAGAATGTAGAGAATGTAGATCTGTCAAACAGCTTAATCTTGACAGATAGTAGATTAGGTAGAGAAGTTTTTGAGTCCAACTATTTAATCTGGACTCTTGGAAGAAATAAGGGTAGCATTAGATAGTTTTATCTTTCTGTTTTCAAAAAAAATATGTAAAAGAGATGCTAGTCCAAGTGCACTCAAGAGAAGAAAAAATGGTAGGACAAGTAGATTGGGTAGGTAGAGGTGTTGTCTTACAGTGTTTTCATGTTGTAGATCATTGAAGAAATACAAAGAAAATAAACAAGAGAACAAATAAATTATGCCCAATGGATGAGAAACTGGTTTGCTAAAAGCCAGAGATTGATAAACTAGGGTTATGGACACCTAAAAGGACAGTTGTCCTCCCCAAGTGAAGCCACTGTTAGCCATCTATAATTTATGTTATACCCAATGATGGCTAAATATGTTCTTAAGCCTCCAAGAAGAAATATTCATGGAAAACTGCTAGTTCTTGAAGCCTTCTTGGTGTCTTTTATCCTACAAATCATCTTCACTACTGTTTCCACAAGAAAAGATTCAAAATAACCCTGTTGGTTCAAAAGAAAACTATTCCAAACTCCTCATTTCATTCATTTTCTCCTCCACCACAAGTGTTCTTTCTCCCCCATTAAAAAGCCCATTTTTCCTTTTACCTTATTCTCCATTTCCTAAAAATTCCCCTTAAACCTTGTAAATCCCTTTTACAAAGTTTAAAACCCCTTTTTTCATCTATCAGAACCTCAAAAAAGCTAAAAACCCCACTTTTTCGGCCTTTTTTCTTATTTTTTCATAAAAAGGCCTTAAGCGCTCTGTGCCTAAGCCCTCAGTCCCTTTCCTCCCATAAGACCGAGGCCCTAGACTGTCGGCTAAGGGTCTTAAGCCCCCATCGCAATCGCATATCGGCATTTTCGGGTTCCTCATGCCTTTACCTGTTCCTTTCGCCGATTTGCAATATGCCGATGCGCTCATCACATCGGGCATTTTCTATCACATCACAACATTTTATATCGCATCAACGCTATCATTTCCCATCGCATCAGATCTACCACATTTTATCACATCGCTCCTTTTTTCCCCGCTGATGCGCTTAGCCCCTTTTTCCTGGCCCCTGCTCCCCTTACCCTTCCACAATACCACATCCCGGCTCCTATTTTCATCCCCATCGGCCATCACAAATCCAAAAATCCTTGTCCCTGGACCTTCCCCTCATCAAATCGCTGATCTGCCGATTCAATCTCCGCCATCCATTCTCTCCTTGATCCAATGGTCCAAATCCTTTGCGGGGGAACCCAACCATGATGGTCCCACTTCCCTAGTGATCCCGCAATTGACCCCTTTGACCATGGTGAATCTCAGATCTACGGCTGAGATCCACTGTGGAGGCACACCCCAGAATTTCTCTTCCGTACACCTTGTCCCTCCGCGATGACGTCATATCCCGATCCCACCACTAAGCACCCTCGTTTCCTCTCATTTCCACCTTTTTCCTATGTATTTGCTCGTATGTGGGTCATTACATTTTAACATTGAAAACCAAAGTTTGCCCAACCTCGAGCCTTTTCGCTATGAGAAAAGGTGGCTTATGTCACCCTGGCCCCACCATATGTTTTCCCGCACACCTTGTGTATTTTTTCGCGCTCGCTTGTAGCCGTAGATCTGGGCCCCCCCAGATCGGACAGTCTTAAGCCTTTTTCGCATTCATTTCACAAATAAATTTGATCGACCGTTTAGAACGTGAAATGGGTGGTTTTCAGAGGCATACGTGTCAGCCATTGGACCGTATTGTGTTCCCCCGGGGCAATACCACTTACTGCCCAAACTTCATACGAAAACCACTGCCGGTTTTCCAAATCCACTTTTTTATTTTCGCGCCATAAATCCTGTTTAAACCTTCTCTGGCTGGTTTCTGCCATGGAAGCTCACCCTGTTGCATTCGCCTCCTTTGCACTGCTCCTCTGCCCACGCCCGAGCCCACTATTGCAGTTAAACCAAGAAACACAGGATTTCTTACCTCATTTTTCGTCATGTGCAGGTTTAATGGCGGATTTGTCCACAGGTCTCTCACAGCCAAAGAATCAGTGTTTAAAGGGGCTGAGGGGTCTAATTTCAGAGTTTAATCAAAGGTTTTATGGACATTGATTACAAATAAAACCCTCTGGCGCGCTGAAACTACCGGTACACTAAAAGGGAGATCAGAAAGATAAAGACAAAGAGGTTAAGCATAAAGTTGAAGAATAAACACTTAAACTCATAGTTTTAAATGAAAAAACACAGTTTGAAGACAAAAGATGGTTCGATGAAGGCCTAATACAGCCTTAACAACACATTTAAAGCAAAATATCAGTGTTTAAAAGGGCTTAAAACAAGACAGATTAGCAGAAAAAAAGTCAAAGCCACATCACCAAAGCTATTATTCCACCAGAAGGACACCTGCAGTTTGTTTTTCTTTTCAAAGACACTTTGACAGCCATCCCTATGACAGAGTCTCATTAAAACTGTCAGAACAGTTATTACGCAAACGTGGGGCTACAAAACCCAAAAAGGGACAGTTACTTGTTCCAAAAGTCGGACAGAGTACTTCAGCCATGGTTATATACAAAGAAAACTCTTCTGAGTTATTTCCCTACCTACCAAATATGCACCAAAGACAGGAAAACTACTAAGTCGGTACCATCAGTTAATGCAAGGTTTATTAAGCAGAATGGGCAAGAAATTAATGTAACATTTATGGCACAGAATGGGCATTCGAATGCTTTTCTCCTCTGTTTTGATTGACCATTAAGACCATCTCTGTCACCACTCCTCCCCATTCATCTATAAATCCTATTCGAACTCTCATTGTGAAAGGTTGGCACTTGATGAATTCTAAAGTAATACATAGACTACTGTTTTGAAGAAGAATTGATGTTTTGAAGAAGTGTGTATGTCTTTTCTTTTTTGTTGATGAAGGAGGCTGGATCATTAGATCCCTAAGCTTGGTTTTGGTGAAGTACTCTCTATTCGTTAATTTTATTTCCTGTTTTTTCTACTTTTTTCCATTATGTTGTGCTTGCAGTAGAGTAAAAAGCTTAAGCTAAGAAATGTCTCTTAGAAGCACCTTATGCCTGTTTACTCTTCACTGCCTATATGTTTTCATCTGCTGAAGGTTTGTTTAGTAGTTTGACTACTTTGAAACTCTTAAGCTTGTTTATTTCAGAATAGTTAAATATTTGGTATCAAGGTAGAATTATGGTTTGTCCTATCTGCTTGTTGCCTCTTGAAAGCTATTTCTGAAAACATCCTTCAAAATTTATTGTCTGCAGCCTGACAGAGAGGATTTGTTCTAATCTTACCCTTTATTTTCCTGCTGAGATAGCCATATTTGAAGGTCTTCGTAATTGCAGTCTTAGATGCTTGGGTGTTCCCCCTTTTATGGATGCAGTTAGTTGTGTTTCTTATATGTTTTCCAATTCCTTTAAGTGAAACAATTAGAAGAAACAGAGTGTTCCTCTCCTTCTTTGTCTTACTTGAAAGTCTGTCTTGTTTATGTTGTCTGCATAAAGCATGTTGGTAGAATTCATGGATAGCCCTAGCTATTGATATTCCTTTATGTTTAGATAGTGTTGCAAGTCCCTTCGTTGAAAGGTATACATGATTAAGGAGTCTTAACAACCCTTAAAAACTCTACTTTTCCTTCCAAATCCTTGATGTTCACCTCATACCACCTATATGATTCCACAGATCCTTTGACTAAGTTAGATTTGCCCTTTGGTTTCCCAAATTCATAAATCAGAACTGTTTAGACTTCCACATGACTCCATTTCCTAATGACTTGTAGATTTTCACACTCTATCTATGTTGCCTAGATCATTTATGTACCAACCAAACACAAACAAAAAAATTTGCACTTCATAACTAGCCTAAAATCAACCTCTTAAAAGCATCAAGTTATATCCTTACAAACATATTGAGAGCTCCCTCTCTGAGACTAGGAGGGCTAGATCCTAGAGCTCTAAATTTTGGTTTATATGTTGCCTTGTCATTTGTTTTTCCAATCAACCAAATCACAGGACCCCAACATGGTGCAAGTTTGCTGAAGAAAATGAATAAATCTAGGTAAGTTTTATAGATCTAGCCTGTTCTGCAAAATATAAATTTACAGATCTATATGCTAGTTGGTTTCAGTAAAAGCGCGTATATACGCGGGTTCTCTTCATTAAAAGCGCGTATGGTAGTTAGGGTTTTAAGAATAATGCACAGAAGTATACGCAGGTTGGTGTGTAGAAAAGCGCGTATGTACGCGGATTTAGTGAAGCAAAGTGGCATATGATATATGATTGTTCAGAGTTGAGTTTGTATCTATTCTGATGTCTGGGTATTGAATGCATACTTCACTCTGAAGTATATCTACATGGATTGGGTTTCATTTTAATGATAGATCTGAATTAATAATGCACCTATGAATAAAATGATGTATCAGGATCTCTAGACCTGAAATGACTATGTATTTACTAGATCTGTTTATGAAAAGTTTAGATTTGTGATCTCGCGAATGTTTGCTGAAGTGAAGGGTAAGATCTGAGTTGTTTTGAAGATTTGAGCAGCCCTACAATGTTTTCAGATATATACGCAGGTTTGTCGCAACAAAAGCGTGTATATACATGGGTTAGTTTCAGCGAAAGCGCGTATGGAATCTAAGGTCAATCCTGAAATAGTTGCAGATATGTACATAGGTTTGTCTCTGTGAAAGCGTATATATACGTGGGTTCAGTGAAGTAAAAGCATGTATGGAATCTAGGGTCTTGTTGAAGTGCACAGAAGGAAATCTCTGAACTGTTTTGTTGTATTACTATTGTTTGTCAAGATGTCTTCATACAGATCTGAGTTGTTTGAATACTGATTATGCTGCAAGTTGATTATGATTAAAGATCAGTTGTTGGTTGATTGGTTGACGATTCAATGAATGAATTGATGGGGTTATAAGTTTCAGTTTGATGTATGTTCTTTGAGCTTAAATGTGTGGAGTGGGTCCAGTTTGAAAATATGATGAAAAGAGGCCTACAAGGTGTGTTGTGTAGTAGCTGTTGGATCCAGTATGAAAATTGATGGAACGTGGTCCATGGTGGTGCTGAGGGTCGAAGCCTTCAGTGAGGGGGTTGTAGCTCCCTTCCAGTGGTAACTGGTATATGAGATCAGGGGGTAGTAGCTCCCTTCCAAGAGTGGCTGGTAAACGAGATCAGGTGGTTGAAGCTCCCTTCCAATAGTAGCTGGAGAACAAGAGAAGGTTGCAGCCTTTTGTAGGTGGGTGCATGCGTGCTGGTATGAGTCTGCACCAGTACATGATTGTAAGAAGTTTTCTTTATAATAAATATTGAAGACAGAGACAACAACAGCGGTGGTTTTCTCCCGAATTGGGTTTCCACCTTAAATCTTGGTGTTCATGTGTGTTGCTTATGTGTGATGATCTATTCTATTCTTACTGCACATGCTCACTGCTTACTAAACATTTGATGAATGAATGATGCACTGATCTAAGTAAAGAATTATATGCATAATAAGATCTCTGGTAATACGCAAGTTTTCTTAAGGATATCCGCGTGTATACGCGATTTGGGTTCATTAAAGCCGTGTATGGAATTTAGTAAAGAAAAAGTAAAAGTTTTGAGTAAGCTCTAAATATTGATTCACCCCCCCCCCCCCCCTCTCAGTATTTTTCCCAACATGATTCTTCCTCCTTCAGTTCAAATTCTATCTTCTTAGGTTCCTTTGGTACGAATTCATGTTTAATAACATCTTTCACCTCTTTAAACACCACAAATTGAATGTACACAACCTTCCTTGTTTCTGGGTTCCAAAGCTTATAACCTTTTAAACCATTCTTATACCCAATAAAGATACACCTTTAAAATTTACTATCCAACTTGGTTCTTTTCTCCTTTAGAACACATACATATGCATGATAGCCAAATACCATGAGATATGAGAGAGAGGGTTTCTTACAAGTGCAAACCTCATGTGGAGTCTTATCCTCCAATGTTGATGAAGGTGATCTGTTAAATATGTAACATGCAGTATCAATTTCTTATTCCCATAATTCATGTCCTAACCTGACACCACTGAGCATGCTTCTTGCCTTCTCCATCAACGTCATGTTCATCATTTCTACAAGTCCATTTTTTTTTATGTTTGCATGGAGTAGTCTTCTATCGTGCTATACCACACTTCTTACAGAACTCTTCAAATTCCTTCTTCCATAACTCTTCACCATTATCTGTCCTCAACACCTTCATCTTATTCTTTGTCTAATTTTCCACCATAGCCTTAAATTATTTAAACCTATCAACGACTTCGTATTCTTCTTGAGGAAATATATCCATGTATTCCTTGAGAATTCATCTATAAATGAGACATAGTACACAAAATTCCCCAATGATGGAACCGACACATGTCCAAACACATCACTATTCATAAGCTCTAATATCCCTTTCGCCCTCTTAGCACCACAAGGGAAAATCACGTAATTCTACTTCCCATATACACAATGTTCAAAATAATTGAAATCCAGAGAGAAATTAGACATACCTTCTACCATATCATTACCATGCAGTATTTGAAGTCCCTTCTCTCCAATGTGTCTCAATATTTGATGCCACAACATAGTCTTTTCTCCAGAGACTATAAGATTTTATACTCCACCTTCAGGAACCACAAAATTGTTACACTGATCAATAATAGTACTACCCAACAACTTATAAAAAATTCCAATATGAACTCCTCACATCACTACCAATGCTCCTCTAACCATCTTGCAATTATCTTTCTTGAACATTTTTTTTAGACCTGCATCATCCATATTTCTTATAAAAATCATATTTCTAGCCAATGTGGGAATATGTAGAACACCAAGAAGTGTTATAATCCTTGCACCTTGCAAATCCAGCTTGAATTTTTAGCATCCTATGATTCTGTCCTTCCTCTTATCTCCTAGGAAGACATCACCACCATCATATTTCTCGTACTCGCAGAACCACTCCCTATGGGGAGTGAAGTGAAAGGATGCACCTAAGTCAATCAACCATGCCTCATGATCTATGTGTGCAATTGAAGAAGAAGCCAAGTACACATCCCCACCTTCAACTGAGGTGGTTTTCACCTCTATAAAAGGAGCACCATCGGATCCTTTTCTTTTCTCAGGAGTTTTATATCTACAATCCTTTTTGTAGTGCCCCTCCTTTCTATATTTCCAACATATCTTTACGGTTTTTCCTGGATATTTATATCTTCCTCTAGATTTATATCTCCCACTTGAGGACTTATTTTTGTTTTTGTTCTGGGACCGTCCTCTCACAGACAAGGAATCTCCATTTTGGCTCTCCATATTTTTCCGTATCATCTCCTTTGACATAATGGATGAGACTATTTCATCAAACTTCAAGGTAGTTGTATTTCTACCTATTGCAACAATGAGACTATCCAAAAAGTCTAGTAGAGAACACAATAGACTGATGCACTTATATTCATCTGAAATTTCAATATCAACAATTAAAAATTGGCTTACCACATTACTAAATGCGTTTATATGCTCTGTCACCAAGTCTCCATCTTTCATCCTCAGGTTATACAACTTTTGTTGCAACAACAATTTGTTCGCTAGGGAATTAGATTGATACAAAGTCCCTGATTTGTCCCACAAACCCTTTGCCATAGCTTCCCTTGATACATTCAACAATATTGTATCTGAGAGACACAATCATATTGTGTTATTCACCTTCTGATCTAACTTTTCCCAGTCCTTTGTCGACATTCCTGTTGATGTTGTACTTGGATCTATAATGATCCTCTGATATCTATCCACCAATATATCCTCCATCTTGGTCTTCCACAACTCAAAACTTGTCCATTGAATTTCTCGATCTTTATATTTCTACTGCTCTCCATCTTTTTTCACCGCAAGAATTTATCATGCATATTTCCCACTATAATAGGGTCTACCATAGGCCCAAGAAAAACCTCTCAGCAGCAAAGGTGTCCCCTTGAATCCAAAACAACTTTGATACCAAGTCAAGGTTTTAACCCTGTAAAAAAATTACCTACAAACGAATTCTTAAAACAAACAAAAATATATATAATGGTGAGAACATAAAACAAAAATACACATATTTTTCTCCTAGATCCCAAAACCAGAAATACCATATTTATTTTTCATTATATTCCTTTCAATTTTAAATAAATATATATACACGTTGAAGCATTCATAAACCCCGATCCGCTAATCCTATATTAGATCACAATTTTAGTTCCCTTGATCGGATCTAAAATTACCATGGGAAAACCCATCATGCCTAAAAACCATGCACGAAAACGATGTGCAAAACCATGGGTAGGTATGCCCACCATCTTTGGGTCCACCCAAAAATTATTGTTTCCACATAAAATAAAATTTTTTTCCAGGGTGTTGCCTCGGATCCCATGACGCATGGAAATAATATAACACACACCCAACAATGAAAAAGGTTTTAGAATGTAAGGCATACCCATCGTTGAAAAGTTGTGTTATGTTTCTTTTGAACTAATTACTGGAGGATACTAAATGTATATTTTTGACAAACCCTATAACTTCTTCAAGACATGAATTTATTTCTATAGATGGTTAGAAATAGTGTAATCCTTCTAACTACAATGACCATAGAAATCATAAGAGAAATAACAAGAGTGACTAATCCATATTTGTGCAAAGTTGATGTCAACAACCAATCTAAAATAGGTGAGAATGGTCCAGGATTGTCAACAATATGGAAGGTTTCCCTCTAGGCACAATTCACCCTTTCATATTAATGCAAAATTGGATTTGCAACTACTATTGTGGAAATTTTTGTTCAAAGTGATGAAGAAAATATTTTTTTGTAACTTGTTTTACATAGAGACAAAGGACCAAATGGGTGTGTAAATGGATTAAGGGCTAGAAGTTGTGTGCTAGTTGATATCTTCTGGAAATAATTGCAAATATCCAGATTTAGTTCATGATAATTATAAATTTAGGAAATGCAAAGATGTAGGATACTGGAGCTAATCAAGGATCAAGCCCAACAACTAGAAAATAGACTCCATATAAACCTCTTTAGGGTTGCAATGACAATAAAACTATATATTTCCTTTTATAATTTCTCTTTTTACCATATTGTAAATATTTCCTATCATAATTATGAAAATGAGAAATGTTAAAATCATGAGACAATCAATACGAATAGGAAAATAATTAGAATTGAAAGGTCACGAGGAATATAAAAAGTCACGGGGAAGGTGAATGTCACTTTACCCACTTGTATAAATGTACCCTCATACCTCTAAAGACAAGAATTTTCAAAACTTGAGATCTGTTAGCAATTAGATAGTTGTTGTGCTTAGGTAGCTGGAGCATTCTCTCTCTTAGAAACTTTTGGGTTGTGGTGGTGAGGCTAGGGTTTTTCCTTGGACCTAATTTGAGTAGACCTCATTCCATTATTGGATTTTTACATGCTTATGTCATATGTACTTGGATTTTCTGCGTGATTAATGAGAATGTTTTCACTCTTTGCATTGATTCTCGTGCATTTTCATGGAATTTGTAATGGATATATAGTACTTTTAATGTGGGTGCGTGTGTGCTTACATATTGGTTATATGTTAATGAACTAATTTGTGGCATATGAATCATAAGTTTACTTTTAAATCTTTTCTTTCTTATTCCATGCAAATGTTAGTACCTAATTTTGAACCAATTTGTAGTTGGCCTCTAGTACCTTCTCCCTTGTATGCTCCGTATGGTTTTAGCTAGTTGATTCCTCTTGAGGCATACTATTCTTATTACCTTGTTTTTATGTTCCGACACATTTTTTTGCTAGTTTTTCAATGGTGGGTTGATTTTGTCCTCATTCTCTATGCATTTCACACTTGCTCTCACTCGAACATCTCTACATTTGACAACCAAGAGAAAACACACATGTTGACAACTGGACCCACATATCAGATGGGGCTCCTATTCCAAGTAGTTGGAAGCCTGATTAGGTTTTTAGATCAGGAATACCTCCTAATTTTTGGTGGTGAATTTTTCACATTCAACATAATTATAACAAATTGATGTGAGAGTAGAGCTAGAGTAACACTTTTTCCCTATTTCCATCATTGATAGGTGATCTTATTCTTAGAAATGATTTTTATCATTGGTCGTTGATTGATTAGTTTCCCTTGTGTTTAATGTTGCCTTACATCATCATAAATTGGGATTGGTGAAATTCCTTGGGTTTGGTTTTACTCATTAGAGGAATTCCTTACCTCTATCAAAAACTTTCATTATTGGTTATAATTCAAAGGGTCTCATTTGTGTGCTATTCCTTTTAGTGCATGCAAGAGACATACTCATTGGTGTTGCATCATTATTTCATCTAAGTCCTTCCAAATCATTAACCTTCTCATTAAACTCATGTTGGTTGATGGGGAATGTCTCAATTCCCTCCTTCCATCAGATCTAATTTTAGTGACTTCAACTCATTTTCTCTAGGAATAAGATCTAAAATATCATATAGTACCATGGGGTTTGAAATCATCCATGAAATATTCCTTGATATTGATAGTGGGAATACATTAATGTCCCCTAATCGGTAAAATCTATAAGGTGTTCAAATTTAGCACATCTATTTGCACTTGTTAGAATATACTAGGTACCTTGATGTCTATTACCAACCAAAAGTGGATGACCCCTAGGAGAACTTTTCTCCTATTCATCTCTTCCATATAGTAGCCAACAACCCCTAACAACCACCTTGTAGCCGATGTGATGTGTCATTCATATCTTTGCCACCTACATTAGTCATATGTCTCCTCACCCATTTATCAAAAGCAAATGTTGGAAGGTGGGATTTTGATCAATGGGTACTTAATTCATTTTTCAAATGGGTTCTTATGCTTGTCTATATTTGGGAATTTTGACATGTATTATGGGGTGACTTGGAAGAAACAAGGGTCTTGGTCATAGTCTTGTTCCCTCACCTTAAATAGGGGGTTAATTATTAATCCTAGTCTTGTGGGACCTCCCCTAATGGCCAATGGGTTTAGGAAGGGGAACTACTTGGTAAGACATGATTTAGATAGAGTAGCCCCATCTATCCCTATTCCATACTTACCACTTTCCATCTTACATTACGGTTCCCCATTCCTCCTCCCTTCTTCAGGTCAACTAACCATTGGTTCTCAGAGATTTGGCACCCACACATCCTTATACCTAGGTAGGGCCTGAAAATTCACCTTGGAAAGTTAATGTGGCTAAAATAAAAATAAATATCATATGATGGCCAAAAAGAAAAATAAAATAAAAATAAAATCCAAAATATGGTCGGTACTTACAAATTAGCACATGGGAAAAATCCAAGCATGTGCTCTACCTCTATCATATGGACATCACCTAGTTCCTAGGACAATGTTTCCATATCTCATATAAGACAAGGAACCCTTGCATGTCCCCATCTAAAAGTTGGTAATAAATTTTATACATCATACAAAGAAAAATCTCATTCCTCGAGCTACGAGTAATAATACAAGGAAAAATCAAGAAAAAATAAAAGGAAATATAGAGTGGTGGAAAAAAAATGTTGAGGTAACTGATGCATCCAAGCTTGCTCCCTCATCACATCTATACACACAGGATGAAGTACTCCATCATAGTTAGTCCCTTTGACCATGAAACTTGACTAGTATGCCCCCAATCGACTTAATAGTAATTACATGGTGAGGTAGTTGATCGAAGGCCCAGATGAGGTCTGTATCATGCTTTGAGACATGGGAGGGCTGTCACCACCTTCAATGCCCTCAAAATTGGAGAATATTCAAGATATCCATCACTTGGAGACCCATGAGACCTATTTTTGTGCCCCGAACCCACATTTGGGGGTTACAAGATGATTTGCATAGAGATTTAGAGGCCAACCCCTAGGCGCTACTTTTAGGACCCCTCTACATTTGTTTTGGAACTAGAGGATCTCAATGCATGCCCTAGAAGGGCCTACCATATCATGACGTCAACATTCAGACCCCCTTGTTCGAAATTTTATTATGTTTCAAATTAGGTACAAGGTTTACTAGTGACCTTGATTAGTGATTTCCAATTATTTTATTGTTTGAGGGGCTCATAGGCTAAAAAAGGTCATATTTATTCACATATATATTAGATATAATTTCATTTGATCTCTCATCATCTCATCACTTGGAATTTCGACCCTTTTGATGAATTCACACTTTTGTTTTATGGGGGATAGGAGTAATCTTGATGCACTTTTACATTTGGAGCTATTATTTGGATGAATGAAATGGATTAGTTTCTTGTTATATTGTAAGTGTATCTAGATGTTGAAAAATTGTTTCTTACATGGTTAACGTATGAAATTTTGTTCATTCTAGTAATTGAAACTGGTCCCTAATTTGTTAAATATATATTGAATGTGACTATATATTATCTATTGAATGCATTACCCATAAATAATGTGTAAATGAATGTCCTTCATGGTGAAATCTTGGTAGCTCTCCCTTGAAAAATCCATCTTCCATTACATAGATAATTTTTGGAATTTTTCTTGCCAGGGCATCAAAATTTTGGCCTCCTTAGAATATATTTGGTTGTTCTAACACATTAGGGACTCCATACTCCCAAGGAAAAAAGGACTAGCCCATTTGGTTGGTGACCATTCTTAAAATTTCTCCATATTTTGTCTCTCTCAAATTTGACCCTTTCAAGGCTAAGATGGGAAACTAGGGCTTGGTGAAAATCCACAAGCAAGAATAATTTTGGTGGTTGGAGAGCCTAAACATTAAGAGGATATTATTTTCCACTAAATCTATCATTTTGGTGGGCATCCACTTCAATTTCATTCCTAAATTTCCTTTCCATAGTTGTTTATTTAAAAGAAAAACCCTAGTTTCATTTTCTTCAACTTAAGGGCTTCCTTGAAGGTTTCATGACCCTTGAAATAGTTGATATACATTGTAAGAAACCTTTTCTCTTAGCGTTTACCTTGAGTTACTCCAACACTCTTCAAACCCTAGGTCTTGTGCCCTTATTTCTAGGCCTATTTATAGAAATTTAATTGCTTCCTTGTGAAGCCTTGAGAATAAATTGTGTCTTTCTTGACGAGTTCTTAGAGAGACCATTTAACACCTTAACCCTAACATATCTATTATAAGTGATCTCCTTCCTACTTGGACTCCTCCCATCGATGAAAATTTGTAAAGAGAAGATGGTTTTGGTTGTGGTGACAGTGGGCCACTACCCCATTGTTGCTTCTTGGTCTAGTTTATACCTTGTAGGGTTTCACTCTACATAGTTTGGTAGATTTTGCAACAAAATGTTTTACATTGTTGTTGGGGAAATGAAGCATATGTCTTGTCCCCATACGATAGTATAGATCATTTTTGGAAACTTGATTGGAAGAACAAAGCCCTTGTTCTTAAATGAACTTCATATTCCATGCTTGTAGGGTGAAACAAGCATCTCTCAAGGCATCTTATAATTCACCCTAACAACTCCCATTTAATTTTCATGCGAAGATCAAGGAAATGACTCCTTGGGAATTGCATGAGGTTAATATTGATGCATTTTTTCATATTGAAGAAGGAAAATGGGATATTGGTCATTGTTTTGACAATGATCCAATATATGACACTAATGATGATCTTGGCTCTCTTTCATCCCCCTCATCATATCACTTCCGAAATCTCCTTGGGGACACCAATGAGAATGATATACCTAAGGTTGTTATTCACTGAAAATTCATGCCCTTGATTATGGAAATCTCCATTATTTGGTTGGAAGAGAGGATCCAATGGCTCAAGTTGGATCCCTTTTCTCATCCATGATTCTTTTTCATAATGCATGGTCCCCTTATTTTCCCACCTCCCACCCTTTTCATGCATTTGGCCAATCTTGCAAAGGAATATGTGATATTTTTCTACATTGTTTCACTAAGGCTCATATGGATGGAAGTTTTGTTATATTTATATGATAATATGTTGATTGCATTGAGTGTATGATTGAACTTAGCTCATGTATTGGATGCTAGAAATGCATCCTAGTGTAGGTGCATCGCATATCCATTTTTCATAGCTAATATCATCATATCACATTCTAAAGCTATATTAGATTGCATGTATATTAGAAATGCATTTAACATATAATTAAATTTTTGTATGGACTATTACTTTCATGAAAAACATGTGCGATTATACTACACCCAATTCACATGCTTTGAAACAATTGTATTGTAATGTGCATGTTACATGTGTCCATTCTACGATGATCTCATGTCCCTGTTGGAGCCAGATGTTACCCACCAAAAATTGATGATCCTTAGGAGAAATTTTATCCTATTCATATCTTCTAGTCGAAAACTAGTAGCCCCTTGTTGCCAATGTGATGTGTCATTCATATCTTTTCCACTCACATTAGTAATATGTCTCTTCGTTCATTTTTCAAGAGCACGTGTTAGAAAGTGGGATTTTGATCAAAAGATATTTTATTAATTTTGCAATCGAGTGCTTATGCTTGTTTGTATTTGGGAATTTTGACATGTATTATGGGGTAACTCGGAAGAAAGAAGGGTATTTACATACCCTTGTTCCCTCACCTTAAATGGGGGGTTAATTTTCAATCCTAGTCTAGTGGGACCTCCCCTAATGGACCATGGATTTAAGAAGGGGCACCACTTGGGAATACATGATTGAGATAGTGTAGCTCCATCTCTCCCTATTCCATATTTACCACTTTCCATCTTGCATTATGTGCCCCCATCCCACCTCCCTTCTTTGAATCAACTAACCATTGGTTCTACAAGATTTGGCACTCACACATCCTTATACCTGAGTAGGGCCTGGAAATGCACCCTGGGAGGTTTATGCAACTAAAATAAAAAGAAAGAGAATATTATGGCCACAAGGAAAATTAAATTCAAAATATGGTTGGGACTTACAAATTAGCACATGGGAAAAATCCAAACATGAGATCTACCTCTATAATATGGCCATCACCCAGTTCCTGGGCCAATGTTTCCCTATCTCATAGAATACAAGGAACCCTTGCATGTCCCCACCCTTTATGGGCGATGAAATTCCCCATCCAAAAGGTTGTAATAAATTTTATGCATCATATAAAGCAAGCTCTCGTTCCTCAAGCTAAAAGCAACAATAAAAGGAAAAATCAAGAAAAAGTAAAAGTCCATACAAAGGGGTCAAAAAAAGAGAGCGGAGGTAACTCATGCATCCATGTTTTCTCCCAAATCACATCTATACACCCCAGGATGAGGCACTCCATCACAATTGGTCCCTTTGACTGTGGCACTTGGCCATGAAGTATTTTCCCCTCTGTTCCATCATTATTCACATGGCACCTATCGATTGAAGGGTGGACCAAGGAAATGTCAGTTCCCTTTAGGGGTTGGGAACACCTAACTTGATAGTATATTAACCACTCCTACCTAGGGAGATAACACCATTACATGACTAATTCCCCAATTTTTGAATAGAAGCCTCATATGAAGTGTTATTGTGCCAGTTTCTTAAAAACTTGGTTCATTTAGATGTAATAATTATTAATGTACATGATTATGAAAATTATAGTGCTAAATATTGTGTAATTGGAAGGTGGTTCCATCTATAGGTCTAGGCAACTTAACTGGGGTCCAAGTCCTCTAGAGGGGAATATTGACACCCATAGGTGATGCGTTGAGAGCCATGGGACTCTGAACAATTGTAGAAAATAATTCATAGCCATGGGAACCTTTAGCACCCACAAAGTTCCTACATTTTCTTTATTATTCATGGGATGATGCACCTGGACCAATATGTTCCCATCTGACTTAGAAGTAAGTACAAGATGAGGAAATTGATCTAAGGCCCAAATGAGGTTTGTCTCATGATTTGAGACATCAGAGGGTTAGCACCATCTTTATTATCCTCAAAGTTGGAGAAAATTTAGGCTTATCCATCACTTGGAGACCCATGAGACCCAATTTTGTGCCCCAAACCCACATTTGGGGCTACAAGATGATTTGTAGAGAGATTCAAGGGCCAACCCCCAAACTTTGATTTTAGGAGGCCTCTACACTTGTTTTGGCACTAGAGGAGTTTAATGGATGCCCTAGAAGGGCCAATGACAGAATTACATCATCATTTTGGCCCTCTTGTTGGAGATTTTATTATGTTCCACATTAGCTACAAGGTTGTCTTGTGACCTTGATTAGTGATTTCCCATTATTTTATTGTTTGAGGGGCTCATAGGATAAAATAGGTCATAGTTAGTCACATATATATTAGAGTTCATTTCATTTGATCTCTCATCATCTCATCACTTGGAATTTCAAACCTCTTGAGAAATTCACACTTTTCCCTTGTATAGGATTTGGGGTGATTTTGATCCACTTTGAAATTTGGAGTTGATTTTTCTATATCTGGTGCTATTATTTGGATGAATGGAATGGATTCTTTGCATGTTATATTATATGTGTATTTATATTTTCAAAATGTATTTATTACATGTATAATGTATCCATAATTTTGTTGATTATAGCAATTTCAATTTTTCCCTAATTTGGTGAATATCTATTGAATGCCAATCTAGATGATCTATTACATGCATTACTCATAAATGCTATGTAAATTAATGTCCTTAGTGGTGAACTTTTGGTAGCTCTCGCATGAAAATATTGGCATTATGGTGTTCATGGTTCCATCTAGTTGAGGTTGGCATTGGTTTTATGAAGGGCTGCTAGCTCATGTTGGCATTTATGTCAACCCTATGTAGCCTAGTTGTTGTATTGATTTCATCCTTTTAGTGTGGTTGCAACTGGTTGAGTTGGAATTGAGATGATTATGATAGAATTGATTTCAACCTTTGATGATGTAGGGTGTTTGTTTTATGGTTTTCACAAAGCAATTGGCATGTGATTTCATGACAATTTTGTGATGCCTTGTTATCCATTGATTAGAGGAATTGGAGATGTTGCTACATGTGGATGATGCAAATCTACAAATGTTGGATATGATTTCTCAGGTGATCCATGTTGTTGATTTGGAACACTTGATGAGTTGGCATACTATGTATTCATGCTTATGCTCATGGAGATGACTTGCTGCGAACTGTGTAGGTGCTTGATGAGAGTAGAGGACTTGTCAACAGACAATTCAATCCTTGTTTGTTGGCTCCTAGGTCAACTTTAAAGTGGCACTTGGGATACATGTGTGGCATATTTTCAAAGGTTTCATAGGACTTAGAAGAGTTTTGGAGGTGAATTCATATGTTGCAGAAGTTGATCCAACATGAGGCAAAGGTTCTAGTTAGAGGTTTTTATGTTTTTTATTATGCTCTGCCCCAACCGCACCCATGCAGGCTTGTGCATATGATTGAAAGGATCCAACCGCATGAAGAAAATTTTGTGCATTTGGTTGTTGCGAGGATCAACTAGTTTTTTCCATGTGGTTGAGCTTCTTCACAAAAAATTATCTAGATTCCTCATGCACATCGGATGTATTTCGACGTGTGTATTCCCATAAGCTTCTATTTTAATTGGTTAAGGTCAAAATTGATCAAGTAAGTTCTACAGTGGGTGTGAACACCTTTTGCGCACAAGTAGTCATGGTTGAGGATTGATTTCTTTAAATTTGTGCACTCTTTATCCCAGTCCAAAAGTGAATTTCGCCCTACATATTTTATAATCTTCATTTTTGGAGTTGGGTGAAGGTTCGATGAGTGATAATGTGAGTTAGAGAAGGTTGCATAAAGTGAATATGCTTCAGACCTATTTGTGAGTAGGATTGCTTTAGTGTATGAGTTTTAATGGCAATAAAATGAGAAGATCTATTTGTTGAAGCAGTGTATTGATTCAGAACTTCAGA
Source organism: Pinus albicaulis (assembly GCA_034641835.2). Lineage (NCBI taxonomy): Eukaryota > Viridiplantae > Streptophyta > Pinopsida > Pinales > Pinaceae > Pinus > Pinus albicaulis. The sequence goes on along the minus strand of CM076583.1, from coordinate 250,160,546 downwards.
TTTCATATCAGTGATGCAGAGAGTTGTAGCAAAGTGTGTTGGCAGTGTTAAAAATGACAACAAGAAAAGGATTCTAATTTAATTTCCCTTGATTAAATTAGAATAAAATTATAATTCCATGTCACATGAAAGTTTGTACGAGTTAACTAAGTTAAGATGACTTAATTGGTCTAGTTAATTCGAGTTTAGGGTCTAACTGGAGGCATATAGAGCATATCCTACATTACAGGATCCTTAGTTGAGATTATTTTGAGTTGTAATTAATTAACTTAGTTTATCTGAGTTAAAATAAGCTTAACTAGTTCTAACTGATGGAGGAACTGGGGAGAGGTCAAAGTGAGGAAATTATATTTAATTCACATGTAGTGATCAATCAGATAATTGATAATTCACTCATAAATAACTCATGCATGTCAGTTTTGAGAAAGATCTAGTTGAGATTGGAGTTTAGGGAAATGTACTATCAGTTGTATAATAATTCAATTTTATAGGTGGTGCATGGATTCAGAGGAAGAGTGTTGATGTATTACGCAATCATTATTGGAGAAATTACTTATTAATAGGGCCTAATTACCCATGGAAACAATGCAAGGAAATAGGGATTCTTGAGGCCAAGAAATTGGTTAAGTATTGAACCAAGATTGCCTGGGAATAGTGAGACAGATAGAGATAGTGCAAAGGTTTCTCAGGAAGAGAAATAGAATTGTAATATTCTCATATTATTTGGCTTACACAATATACGGATAGCAGGGTTTTTAGCTGAGGCTTTCCCCAAATAAATATTTGTGTTGTGTGATTGAAATTCTTTCTCTTTCTTGTTCATGTGATTATGCGATCATAATTGGATTTCGCAATTTGTAGAGTATATTCAAGTACTTGTTTTTACAATAATACAAGATCAGTTGAATCTATGTGGATTTTACACATGCTATCAGAGCAGGAATCACTATAGAAGAGAAGAATATGAGTTTGTTTTAAGAAGGTGAATCGAATTTGCAGATCTACTCTTCGGGACCAACATCAGGATCAGGATGTCTTTCTATGGATTGAGACCCGAATATGCCCTTGAGGGTAGTTCGAATTACATAGCTTAGAAGGATAGTATGGAAGCAATGTTGTAATACAATGGAATGAAGGAGTTCATAGACAGTGATATTCCTCAGCCTCCATCAACAAATGCTCAAGATCCGGCAACATGGAAGAAGAATGTAGTGAAGGCAAGAAGGATTTTATTGGAAGGTGTTCGAGATCATATTGTATTGAACCTCCATGGAAAGGAAAATCCATATGTTATGTGGAATGACTTAACATATTTGTTTTAGAACAGCGGTGACCATAGGAAGTTGGCTCTGAAGGACAAGCTCAGGAAAATCAAGATGGAGAAGGGCCACATAATACCAAAATACTTGAAAAAGTTCACCCAATGTCGGGATGAGCTTGGAAGTGTTGGTGTTACAATTTTTGAGGATGATCTAGTGAGCCTAGCACTTCTAGACCTTCCCAAGAGTTGGAAAAACTACCAGGATTTGGTGAATGGGAGGGAGAAGCTACTAGAGTAGGAGCGATTGTGGTCTGACTTGGTACAAGAAGATATTCAACAGAACACCAGAGATGGATCCTCATCAAAGAATGATGATAAGGAGAACTGTGACTTGGCTGGAAAGGAAAATAAAGGGAAAGGGAAGGAATCCCATTCCAAATCAGATTCTAGTCAAGCAGGCAAGAACAAGGACTTCTCGAAGATTAAATGTTTTCACTATCATGAGCTAGGATACTATGCCACGAACTGTCCGCACAAGAATCCCTCAGGAGGAGTGGTAGGTGAATATATTTCTTCAAAATTCAAGTTGGATTTCAATCTCATTGCTTGCATGATGTCATCGATGATGGGTTCTGTGTGGAACCTGGATAATGGAGCCTCATTCCATATGACCGACAACAAAGAGTTTATTAGCAACTTGGAGGAGAAGGATCTCCAGATGCACATCGAGATGGGAGATGATGGGAGGTATAGCACAATCGACATAGGTATTGTTACCTTTCAAAGGGAGTCTAGTACTCCTCTCACCTTAAAATATGTCATGTATGTTCTAGTTTTGAAGAATAATTTAGTTTCAGTTTCTATGTTGGAAGACCATGGTTGTGTAGTCAATTTACGTCCTAAATTTCTAACATAAATTATCAACCAGGGCTAGTAAACTGATGAAGTGTGGTGCACTATATGTGCTTAAGTGACCTCTTCCTTACTTCGTTGTATGTGTTTTTCGTATTGTTTTTATGTAATCTACCTCCGGAGTGCTCTAACTAAATTAACATGCAACTAGTCTATGGAATTCTACAGTCTGTTTTTCCATCATGATTGGTATTTTGGAAGAGTTCCTTCTTTTGGAAGAGTTTTTAGAACAATCCTGACTGTGTAATTGAGTGCAAATGCAAGCATAAAGACTGAAAGCAATGAAAAACTAAGATATCATATTCATATCCTACTCGTCATTATGATGTCTTGGGCAAGCGTTTAAGAGCAAGAATAGAGATGATACTTAGTGCAAACACACAACTAAATCATTCATTATCACGGTCATGTCTTGAACTTCTTAAGAATTTCTTGGAAGAGTTTCTTCTTGTGGAAGAGTGATTAGAACAAGTGTAACCGTGATAGTGAACAACAAAAATTACAACTAAATCCTACAGTACTATAGCCATTTTCATTCATCATTATAATCTTTTGGAAGAATTTCTTCTTGTGGAAGAGTTAGAATGAATATAACTACAATAGCTAATTAAAAACAACTATGAATTCAACTCCTAATCCTACAATACTATAGTCATTTCCCATTCATCATTATAATCTTTTGGAAGAGCTTCTTCTTGTGGAAGAGTTAGAATGAGTATAACTACAGTAGTTAATAAAAACAACTACAAATTCAACTTCAGAAACGTAAAGGCAACTAAGATACTCAACATGATACAACCAAATATTTTTCATCTAATTATGATATTTTGGAAGAGCATTTTAAGAAAAAGAATGATTGTAAGATGATGAGGATCTTTTAGTTAAACAAATAATGCAAGACATGAATTAAAAACTACTTATCTAGAAAGCATGTAGAAGCCTCCTTGGATAGCATGGGCCCTCTGCTACCAATTTGGTGAAGTCCTTCAGCTCCTTAAAGTTGTAATCAAAACATCATCAAAGAACTGAATTTCTTTATTGAAAATCTCACAAATCTACATCCCATTCCATCTTGAACTTTATTACAAAATACTCCTATTTTCTCCTACTTCTTCATTACTTCCTCATTACTCATGATAGGAGAAAGCTTCTCCTATTTATACAAAATATGAGGAGTCATCTCATTAATGAGAGTCCATGAATCTCTCCCTCCAACTCTAGAGTTACAATCAAAATAGGGAATGATAAGACACATGTCTTTCTAGAATTTCAACACAACTTAAGAAAGGAGACACATATCCTCTTAGAGTTTCAATACAACAAGGAAGTGAGACACATATCCTTTTAGAGTTTCAATACAACAAGGAAGTGAGACACATGTTCTCATGATCCCATGATCTTCTCCAACCAAATTTGAATTTGGCCTTAGAGTGCCACATAAGGGTCTTCTAGAAGTCTCCTTTTTGACCTACACATGTCACAAAACTCACAACACATATATAGATATATGAAACTATGTTAATTTTCTAGTTTCTAATCATAAATTCACTTTAAATACATAAAATAAATAACTTTGGAAACAAGGATCCTAACCCATATATTTATGAAAATGGTTACTTGATGTAGGGTTTTAGGTTAGATGGCTATGAAATAAGAGTTAAATGGTTATGACATAATGGAAATATGTATGAATATGGAAAACACTTTTGAGACTCAACAAATATAATGTGATATTTCACAAAGGAAAGGTGTTCCTTCTTCACAGAGCCACGTGACAGGTGAAGAATATGGTGTTTCCTTGAGCACAAATGTAGAGAAGGTGCAAAGTCGTGACATTGGTGAGTTATGGCATAGAATATTGGGCCATCTACATCATGGTGATTTGAATATCACACAACATATTTCCACAGGATAGTTGAGCAAAGGTGATACTTGAAATAGTTCACTCATACGTGTGTGGACCATTCTTGACAGCGTCCACAACGAAACATAGGTATTATGTGATTTTTGTAGATGATTTTCCACGCAAGTGTTGGATATTCTTCATGTAGAAGAAAAATCATATGTTCTCAAAATTTTGTGAGTTCAAATCACTTGTTGAGAAATATATAAGAAAAAAGGTGAAGGCTCTCAGAAGTGACATTGGTGGAGAATATGTGTCGAATGAAATCAAGAAATTTTTTTCTTCAGAAGGCATTCAACGAGAATTGGTATCACCTCTTGACCCACAACAAAATGGGGTTGTAGAAAGAAATAACATAACTATTGTGGGAGCAACACAAGCAATTTTTCATGATCAGGGCCTATCATTGCACTTGTGGGTTGAAGCATGCAACACAACAATATTTATGCAGAACACAAGTACTCATCGGATTCTTGAGATGAGTACACCAGAGGAAGATTTTTCATGTAAGAAGCTAGATGTTTCTCACTACAGGATTTTTGGTTCATTAGATTACTGTCATGTAACCAAAGATGCACGAAAAAGCTCGAACCAACACCTGAGTTGGGAATATTTGTGGGGTACATTGATACACCTCACAACTATCGAGTGTACTGCAATCTCATAGGATGAGAGTGGTTCTTAGAGATGTGAAATTAGATGAAGATAAGGCCATGCAAATTTCTCTTGAGAGGGAGCTTCAATTGAATGCATTTGAGGAGCTCTTATCTCCAAAAGAAGAACCTCAAGGTGTGGAGCATCCATAAGAAGAGGAGTAGAGAGTGGAAGCACCCACTCATGCAGAGACATCCGGAGATGGAAGGAAGTGCACCAAAGAGGCTGACAGGTTGATGCATGATGCTAGAGAGAATGTGGGAGCACCCACATCATAGTGCAAGTAGAGGAGGTCCCCAGAGCAGTAAACTAGGTACATGGATCTAATGAGTGACAGTGTAGAGAATGAGCCATCCTCCTTCGAGGAAGCAGTGCAACAACCAATATGGGTTGATGCCATGGTTGAGGAGTATGACTCCATCATCAGAAACAATGCATGGGAAGTTGTCCCAAGACAATAGGGCAAGTTAGTTTTAGGATCCAGGTGGATCTACAAGGTGAAGCAGGCAGCAAATGGGAGTGTGGAAAAAAAAGGCCAAATTTTTGGCCAAGGGGTTCTCTCAGGTGGAGGGAATTTATTACAAAGATACCTTTTCTCCAGTTTCAAGGTACTCGACAATCAGATCTATTCTTGCACTTTCATCGCAAATGGGATGGAAGATACATTAGATGGATGTAAAGACAACCTTCCTCAATGGAGTGATTGAGGAAGAGGTGTACATTAAGCAGCGAGAAGGATTTGAGACCTTCGACAGAGAGTCTCATGTGAGCAGACTCAAGCGAGAATTGTATGGACTGAAACAAGCACCCTGTGCTCGGTACACTAGATCGACAATTATTTCACCAGGTTGGGCTTCACCAAAATTGAAGCATATGCGAACCTTTACCATATTGTGGTTGAAACTAAATCGATTATAGTATTATATGTCGATGATTTAATTCTAAGAGGTGATGAGAAGCTTATCAAATATTGCAAAGAGGATCTTGCAAGAGAATTTGAGATGAAAGACTTGGAGCTCTTAAATTATGTCCTTGGTTTGTAAATTTGGAAAAGAGATGGGGAACTATTTGTATCTTAGGGCAAGTATGCCAACAATATTCTGAAGAAGTTTCACATGGAGAGGAAAAACCCATGGAGACTCCTCTAGCAGGAAATTGGAGGAAGGAATACTTCACGTGAAGTGGTATAAGCTATCATCTACAGGAAACTTGTGGGTTCACTCATGTACTTGGTGAACACACGGCCAAACATGTGTTATGCGATTAAACATCTTAGTCAATAAATGGCTAAGCCAACCAAGATCTATTGGAAGGAAATCAAACATGTGTTGAGATACCTCAAAGGCACTACTCAGTTTGGTCTTTGGTACATGCGGACATAGAAAGTGAAACTTCAAGGCCTCATAGATACAGATTGGGCAGGGAGTCCATCTGACAGGAATAGAACATCAGGGGTCATCTTCAATAATGGGTCAGCAGCAGTTTCCTGGTACAACAAGAAGCAGAGATCAGTTTCACTTAGTTCAACAGAAGCAGAATACATGGCTTCTAGTCAAGTAGCTTGTGAGGCTATCTGGATGAGGAAGATCCTTGTTGGGTTGTTTGGTCAGAAGATGGATCCGACGGTGATTTATTATGATAAACAGAGTTGCATCAAATTCTTGGTTAATACATTTTTATATGATAGGTCCAAGCATATCGACATCTGGTACCACCATCTTATATATTGTGTACAAAGGTGGATTATGTCATTAGATTACATTCCTACAGAGGAGAAACATGCAGACATCTTGACGAAGGCACTATTAAGAGGAAAATTTGAGTTCCACAGAGGCATGATCAGGGTAGCATAGAATCCCTTTATTGTTGAGAGGGAGTGTTGAAAATGGAAAGAAGAAAAGGATTATAATTTAATTCCCCTTGACTAAATTAGAATTAAATTGTAATTCCACATCACATGAAAATTTGTACTAGTTAACTAAGTTAGGATGACATAGTTGGTTCAGTTAATTCGAGTTGAGTGTCTAACTGAAGGCATGTAGAGCATATCCTACATTATAGGAGCCCTCATTGAGTTTATTTTGAGTTTTAATTAATTAACTTAGTTTATCTGAGTTAAAATCGGTTTAAATAGTTCTAACTGATGGAAGAACTGGAGATAGGTCAAAGTGTGGAAATTAGATTTAATTCACATGCATTTATCAATCAGATAGCTGATAATCCACTCATAAATAACTCATGCATGTCAGTTTTGAGAAAGGCCTAGTTGAGATTGTAGTTCAAGGGAAGTGTACTATCAGTTGTATAACCATCCAATTGTATAGGTGGTGCATGGATTCAGAGGAAGATCCTTGATGTATTGCGCAATTAGTATTGGGGAATTTCCTTATTAATAGGGATTAATTACCCAAGGAAAAAACACAAGGAAATAGGATTCCTAAGGCCAAGAAATTGGTTAATTATTGAACCAAGCTTGCCTAGGAATCAATGTGATAGATAGAGATAGTGCAGAGGTTTATTAGGAAGAGAAAGAGCATTGTAATCTTTTCATATTCTTTGGCTTATGCGATATACAAATAACAAGGTTTTTAGTTGAGGTTTTTCCATATAAATCTTTGTGTTGTGCGATTGAAATTATTTCTCTTTCTTGTTCATGTGATTATGCAATCATAATTGGTTTCTAAAATTTGTAGAGTAGATTCAAGTATTTTTTTAAGCATATTACAAGATCAGTTGAATCTACGTGGATTTTATATAGGTAGAGATGGAGAGCTTGGTATAGATCCAAGTTTGTGACTCTCACATTTGTTTTGCAGGCGCTGCTAGTGCATTTGGTAGATAAACATTGTGTTTTATGTTGTTGATTGTATTATGCATTCATTATATTTTGGAGTGAGGGTTTGATGTTATAGTAGAGTGTAAGTTTATTTTAGCTATTGGTGATTATACTATTTAGTTTTCATTGCATAGATTGTGGCCACTATTTGCTTGATTAGAGAGTATTTTTTTGTGGTATTTTTATGATTTGTAGAGATTCTTGTTGCCGAGAGTTAATCAGAGAATCTTGGGATCTAGTATGAAAATATATGAAACAAGGTCCGCATAGAGTAGAGGAGTAGTGACTTCATGAGAGTGGAGCAGTGATTTAAAAGCTTCAACGAAAGGAACAATTTATCCATCCAATGGTAACTTGATAGTCCAAACGGAGTTGGGCGAGGATCATTGATCATGGTGGATTTCAGCGGATGGTAGTCCGTAGATCCATGCGAGAACATAGTATTTCGCGTTGATCAATATAATTAAGTCTCCTAGCTTATGGGTGTCAGTTGTTTGTATTTGAGGTAGAGTCTCCTAGCTTATGGGAGTAAAAAAATATATGTAAAAAAAATATTTTTCTTATAATAGAAGATTCAAAGCAATGTAGTAGCAACAAGGGTGTTTTTTTCCCTGTGAAGGCTTTTACACCAGAAATACTTGTGTCTCATGTGTTGATACTTTCTTGTGTTTACGTTCATAGTTATGATGCTCATATGGTTTACTTGATGCTTATGATTTATGAATATATCTGCAAATGTTTAATGAGTAGCTGCTAATTAGTGTGTGTGATTCAATTAAAGTTTAAATGGGTAAAAATTGGTAATAAGACACAATATTTATTCACCCCCCTCTCTCATTAGTGCTCAAATGTTTCCAACAAAAAAATCCATCTTCCATTGCATAGGTAATTGTTGGAATTTTGTTTGTTAGGGCATCAAAATTTTGGCCTCCTTAGAATCTCTATTGACAGTCTAACGCATTAAGGACTCCATACTCCCGATAAATAAGGAATTGGTCCATTTGGTTGGTGATCATTCTTAAATTTTCTCCATATTTTGTCTCTCTCAAATTCAACCCATTCAAGGCTAAGTTAGGAAATTAGGGTTTGGTGTCAATACATATGCAAGAATAATTTTGGTGCGTAGAGAGCCTAAACATCAAGAGGATAGTATTTTCCACTAAATCTATCATTTTTTTGGGCATCCACTTCAATTTCATCCATAAAATTCCATGTCCTAGTTGTTTGCCTAAGAGGGAAACTCTAGTTTTCCTTTCTTCAACTTAAGAGCTTCCTTTAAGGTTTCATGAGCCTTGGCATAATTGATATACATTATAAGAAACCTTTTCTCCTAGCCTTGACTTTAAGTTCCTCTAACACTCATCAAATTTATTAAACCCTAGGTCTTGTGCCCTTATTTCTTGGCCTCTTTTTAGAAAGTGAATTGCTTCCTTATGAAGACTTAAGCATAAATTGTGTCTTCATTGAAGAGTTATTAGTGAGATCATTTCATACCTTAACACTAGAATATGTATTATAAGTTATCTCCTTCCTACCAAGACTCCTCTCATCGGTGAAAATCCATAAAGAGTATGGGGGTTTTGGATATGGTGACAATGGGCCACTACCCCATTTTTGCTTCTTGGTCTAGTTTATACCTTGTAGGGTTTCCATCTCCAATGCCTAGTAAATTTTTCTGCAACAATGGCCATTATAATTATTGATGGGTTGTCTCATATTTGTTAATGGTATACATAAATGATCATAATCAAATTATTTCTCCCATGTTCGACTCCAAGTCATTTATTCACATGGTGTAAATTTGTACCTTCAATAATCGGTTTGAAGACCTCATGTTGTGTCAACATCTTTTTGCATCCACTTCAATTTTTGTCCATTCATCCTCTTTTTCATGTTGTGCCTCACTACAATATCATATTTTATGTTTTCTACCAAGTTGTTTTCCAATACCACTCCTTTTCACATGAATTTGGTACTTCAAAGAGAGATCAATTGTTCACTTTATTATTAGACTAGATATCCTTTGATTTATTATACTAAGACAGAACTCCATTGTGTATTGTTCTTGGCTATGTTATATTTGACATGGATCCACTATGTGTTCTTTTTATGGTCATTATTGTCGCTTATGTTCATGGATATGTATTGTACTTGATTTGACAAACATGATTTTCTATCTCTAAGCATAGGTATGCCTGCCTCGAGAAATGAGTTGTCTTACCTTAGTTCTTTGACATGTATTTCTTGGTTCATCATCAGGACTATTAGTGTCAGTCTAGTCATATTGCCATCAGTGATCAAAACTGCTCTTTTGCATTTTCATATTAGGTGTCTCATACCGAATAAATTTCACCATTCCGCTAGGTCATGGACTCATTTATGGTAGTAATTTTTCATCAGTTTTCCCTCATGAGGTACTTGCTGATTCTCCTCGCTATGGTCTTCAGTCGTTAGACACTTTCATTCTCAAAACCATGTCAGTAGGCCATAGGACGGTCTCATTAGTTCAGGGTCTCACCATGGTCAAGTTAATGAGTCAAATGTCAATAATATCAGCAAGGTCATGAGGAAGCCAAATAAACTCAAATTCGCAGCACCAGGAAAGTCAGAGATATCATTTATTCAGTTTGATGCAAGTTTCACCTCAAAACCATGTTTTGAGGAGAAAACATAATACTTTGCCTTTCAGTCACAATTCAGAAGCTGTCATCTCCAACAAGATCATCACCCTGCCTTTCAGAGAATTTTTTCACAGCATGTTCAGCATCAAAACATTTTCCAAGCAGATCCAACAGAAAGATCCTGGAAAGAGCTTTCCAACGGTATATTGCACTCTCAAAACTGACTTCTGGATTGAAATTTATGCTTAAGTGAAGTAAAAGCCCTTATATCCTCATATACCCCCTATTTCCCATTTTTTCCTTTAAACTTTATATTATTAAAGTTTTATATTTCTTTAATAAAATACTCCCCCCCCCTTTTTCCAAAATACATAGTCGCATGATTAAAATCGCATTATAAATACAAATGCGATTATGCCAAACCACTTCCCCTCCATTCCCCGTAGAAATTTATAATAAAAAGCTTTATATTACAAAGTCCCGTCGTTCCCAACCACTTCCCCACCATGCTTCATAATAAAAATTTATAATAAAGTTTTACGTTTTAAACCCCCCGCTTCCCATCGCAATCGCAAACCTTTCAATCGCAACATGTAATGTGTGCCCCCCGATCACCCCAATCGCAAAAGACTCCGATGTGATTGATCGCAAGTCTCCCTTCCGACTCCCGATCCGCTCCTCTGATTGATCGCTCCCGATTATCCCTTAGCCGTCGATCTCGCCAGCCAATCCGATGGTCCTCCGCCAATCGGAACGTTCCAATCGCACCATCAAAACTTTCGATGCGATTGATCGCATTTCCTCCCCTGATTTTCTGATTGCATCCCCTTTCTGATTACTCCGATGCGATTGATCGCGCCCCCTACTCTGATCGCATCGCAAATCCCTTCTTTCCGATGTGATTGACCCCGAGCCCACCATATAGTACTTCCGCCCCATTCAAATAAAATCTCTTTTTCCCTTTGTAAAAGTAATAAAAGGATTTTCAAAGGTTTTCAAAGTATTCCATCGCATCGGAACTTTTGTATGGTGCTTTCAAACACGTCCCACCTCCCGATTCCCGATTGTGATCACCTTTGTGTATTGAAATACTTTCCACAGCATATTGTAAGTTTCATTGTATGTTATACCGCGCCATCGTCCATTCCGATTGCGATTATAATGTGGATCCCATCTCCCTCCCCTTTTCCCATTCAAATTACCTTTTCCCCTTCACGTAAGGCATTATTTCATTTCATTTCCGTTTCAACAGCATTTATAAAGGTCATTTTTCTTCAAACCGACATATGGAACGCAACAGTCAAAGGCTGAAACAAAGTTGTAACCGTCACATCTTCTGTTATGATTCAAAGGGATCCACGCTACATGTTTCTCCTTCCCATTGATTATTAGCGAATTTCAAGTGGAATAATGTAACAATGTTCTTTCTTTAGGACAGATTGTTGGCTCTCTAGATTTCCGTTGTTGATACTGTCAAATAGCTCCCTCCTTTCGTCGATCTGTTTTCCCACATTTCAGCCTATTTATTGTAATTGTAAATCATTTGAAAGTAGTCTAGTCTGAGGTCTGAAAACTCAGAAGTAGGGGAATCGTGTGGCGGTGAGCTCTGCGCTCCATTGTACAGTTTGGCAGGGAATTAAATAAAGTGATGCAGCTCTGATTTGTGGGATTTCATGTGGTATGAGTTTTAGCATATGTCTCTCCTTTGTGTTTCATATGTACATTGTTATGTTTCACCATTCATTCATAAACATTTCCAGTTGAATGTTTTCAAGTCAGAAAGGTAGAATCCATTTTCATATGCTCTGCCTTGGGGAATCATTCATACTCTGTGTATTTTCTTCTGTTTGAAAAGCATTCATTTATTATGCCCTTTTCAGCTTCTCAACAGTCTTTCCACTCCATCTTATTTCAACTTGATTGCTAAATCTCCTGCCTATCTTGCCCCATGAAATACCCTGTATCCTGATTTAATTCCTCAGTTCATACTGTCCTCTTGTTCCATACATCCCTGAAAATTCATTCATTTATCAAAACTCCTTTTCCCATTTATATACCTAGCCTAAAATCAATTCATTATTTTGTTATTGAATATCTATTCTACGGAGAGAGCCCTCTCCCGTCCTTGTAGGGCTAGCTACAAGGCTGAGCGTGGTTTAGTTGTTACCCTGATTTGCCTTTTTCAGCCTGGGGTCCAATTCGGGTGCTAACAAGGACAAGATGAGAAATATGATCGAGGAACTTGTTTAAATAGAAAAGGAAAGCTCCAACTAGCCGTTGTAAAAATATCATCTCTTTAAATTTTTTAGTAAGAACAGTTATAGCAGGATTCAATGTCTTAGAGATTTTCAGAAAGCTAAAAAAGGTCCTAGGGGTAAGAAATATCCTTGTAATCGATTATCGGGAGTTCACCTTCAGTTTATCCAAGGTACTACTGATAAAATTGCCAGGATCTTGAAAAAACATAATGTTTCCTCAACCTTCAAGCCCCTTTGCACCATTCGGAGTTCGCTTAGATTGGTTAAGGACCCGGTTTTCCCTAAGGATGGTAAAGGGGTTTACTTGATTCTGTGTTCCCGTGGGATGCCTTACATCGGTGAAACTGGTCGATCAATTAATCAAAGAATTCTTGAACATGTCGCTGACCTTAGACATAGTAGATCATGCTCCTCTGCCTTAGCAGAGCATGCTGAAAAGACAAATCATCACATTTGCATTGAAGATGCTAAGGTTATTGCGAGGATTGACCATTTCCACCATCACAAGTTGAGGGAAGCCCTGGAAATCGAAAAGAGGCCGATTAACCTTAACGGAGATGATGGGTGGAACGTTAGCAGATGCTGGATTCTGACTCTTCACTCTTAGTTTGTGTCCCCCTGTCCTCCCTCTCGTTTTCTTTCTCCCTTTCTGCTCTTTTTGTTTTAGTATTATTATTTTCACTTTTATTATTATTATTATTATTATTTTATGATTCAAATTAGCAAATTTAATTATTATTATTGTTATTATTATTATATTATGATTTAAAATTAACCAAACCTAGTAAGTAAAGTAAATAATTATTTATTTAATTAATGAATTTTAATCTTTTGTTGATCTAGTATTATTAGTATTATTATTTTCAATATATATATATATATATATATATATATATATATATATATATATTCTAATTTACATCATTTAATTATTAATTTTTTCATTATTAAATAAATGAATAGGAATATAATTAAATAAAAATCAATTAAATTTCTTATTTTAGTCAAACTAGCCATTATTTTACAACGGCTAGTTGGAGCTATCCTTTTCTATTTAAACAGGTTCCTCGATCAGATTTCTCATCTTGTTCGGATGATGAACCACACTGGCTGGTTTGAAACGCGTCAACAACATTTTCTTACATGTGATTTTCACCGAAAGATTTTATGGATCACAGAAGCCAAATTCCTAACAATGTATTTTTTGGTGAACTCTTCCTAGGCCCACTTGATAACTTCATCCTAATTATATTATGTATTTTAGCCATCAGAAACCATTTTCCGCTCATACATTAGGGGGCGTCTATTATCACATATTTTCCCACACGTGTTTGGAGATGCATTTATCGGTCTTTTCATCATATCCCTTAACCTAACACTGACTTCTTTTCACTAAAGAACTCTATAAAAAATAGTTTTTAGTTCACACATGCACTTATCACTTTATCATTGTGCATATGTCTACAACTTCCTCAATAGAAAAAAATATATATACAAAATTCTCTCAAAAGAAACTCGTATGCCTTCAAAATGCACTAAAAAAATTAAATATGTGCATAATAGCACGTTTTGGGTTTGGGTTTGCGATTTTAACTGAAAGCCACCTTCTATAACTTGTACCCAACATCCTCAAGACTTTTTTGGGGAGTATAAGTCCATGCCAAGGGTGGAGGAGGAAGAAATTCATGCCTTGATCAAGCAACCTCACACTAACAAAATTCCCCTGATATTAGGATGTATTCATTGTGCTTTTAAGCACTCCCCCGACCAAGAAACCCTTGTTTCCTAATCTTCTTATTGACCTTGAGATGAACCTTTATCTCTCTTATTAAGTCTAGAAGCAAAATAATATTGGAGGAGATCTTCAGTGGCCTAGGGCAGAGGGGCTTGGAGGACAGTTGTGTAGTGCCTGCAACGAGTTCCAAGAATATTCTATACTTTGTATTGTTGTTTATCTTATAATAAGAAACCCATATTTTATGTCTCTAATTTGATGTTTAGATAATCTAGCATATGGTTGTGCATTAAATTGAAGGTTTATTTCACTTTATACATTCAAGTTTTCTTTAGATATAATACTGCCCATATTTTACTGGTTGTGTTTGTAGGTTTTGAGGTGAAGGTCGAAAGACAAAGATCAAGTGAAGGGATCGACATCAATCATCCTTTCTCTGGTTATGTTCACCAGCCCTTAGATAGTAGTTTCTTTGGTTTTTTTGATTTCTTGGGTTGAGGATTAGAGTTTCTTGTCATTGCTCTATTCTAGCTCCAATCCTAACCATATGGAAGAGATTCTTGCTAACACATACACATGCACAATTTAGAAAATGAGTATTAATCTAAAACCAAATCTCAACGCCATAATATGCCACTATGGAAAAATATCTTGTGACATGAGAAAGATAATAAGCGTAAACTAAAGAGGGAACCATATAATCTTTCAACAAACTTTCCTTTGGTAGTTAGAATATGATATGGAAAGTCAAATTTTCCATCGTATTGAAACTTTGATTGAATTTTTGATGATCTAAGTTGATTAAAAACTAGACAAAACCGTCAAATATGTCATTCCACCAAACATGAAACTTAGACTATGGAAAACTTTGCTCATACTTGAAACTATATATATATATAAATAATTTATAATAATCAAAACCATTAATAAGGTCAATACCAAACAAAACATTGAAAACAAAGTGAATTATTTACCGTTTGAAATAAAGATTTAATGATTTTAGATTAATAAAATAAAATTTAAATTCATTATTTATTTTTTAATATTTATTTTTCATAATCAATCACTTGAAATTTACATGATTTTAATTCTTTAAAAACAAGGTTTTATTTTTATTTTTATCTTTCATTAGTATTTAATATTTTGAATTATTATAGATCTTAGGCTAGAATATGTTCCCTCAATCACGTTATTATATTTATTGCAAATAATTTATAAATTTACAAATTATTATAAATAGTTTAATTAATTAATAATATTCTACACTTCAAAAATAAGGTTTTCACTTCAAGGGATTTGATCCCGGGCATGATAGATTTTAAGTATTAGATGGATCTAGGCTAGTAATATTCACAAATCAAAAGTTGAAATTTATAAAGTAGTTGTTCCCATTTTACCTTTTTTAATTAAATTAACTAATTAAAAAATTGTTATATAAAATTAATCATGGCTTGTTGAGCATGTGGTATTAATAAGCCATTTTCTTTTGTCTATGGTATTCTAACAAAACCTATTTTAAAAATTCCCATGGTAAAGTGAATTAAATTTCCATAGTTAAAATCTCATGATATTCTAACAAAACTTATTTTAAAAATATTCATAGTTTTAAAAATATTCATAGTAAAGTAAAGTGAATATTTAAATATGCTTTTTAAATGTATATATATTTAACTTTTTTTTCAGGAAAAAATTATAACTTTATTAATGAAAACAAAATTACATGTTGTATATACTATAAGCATTCCATCAAGCCAGTCAAAAAATAACTAGTGATCACAAAACCATTAACATACTAATAGAAAAATAGTTTAAACTTTTTTCCATCTCTTCTTTTCTACTTTCGTCCATTCTCCTTTAGATGGCGTGGTAGATACAATTGCCAACTGATTGTCTTCTTCTATTCTCAGATTTTCCTTTTCTGAGTCCAAACTTCTGAAACATGATGACGTTTGGAGCCCCCAAATCTTTTTCTTCAAGAATCTTTTCCAGTTGCATTGTGGGGACAGGAATGACTGCCCTAACATCGTTTGTATCCTCCTTCGCTATGTTTTCATGTGTATTATGGTTTGCTTCGTTTCAAGGGGCTTCCATTTCTTCTTCATCTTCTTTGTATTTTGGTGAGGGTGTAGGAAATTTCCATCCTTTGTGCTGCTTTCCTAGTTTATTCTTCCTTCATGTCTCTTTCTTTGCATGAGGACACATATTTTGTAGATGTCCTGTATGTCAGCATATTCAGCATCTAAAAGTCTTGTTCTCAAAATCTAAGTACTGAGTGTAACTCTACTTGTTGTGTGTCAAATGTATGCGATCCATGAAACCTTTGTTAAGATCCACCTCCACACATATTCTGGAAAAAGTGTAGATTTGTTCTTCCATTATTTGTGTCCCTGTCTTGATGTATCTCCCCAAGGTATTCTTGATACCTTATGGGAATTTTTGGTGCTAGAAATGAAGGGGAAGATTGTGCAGCCTAACCCAAACCAACATTCTTGATACTATCATTATGTTTGCATCAAACTCTGGGAACCATGGGCTGATAAACAGTCTCGTAGATCCCCAAAAACATGGCCCTTCTTATAGTACATACTCTTGTTCCTCCAATGATGCAAATTTTACTATGAAGAAACCTTTAGAACATAAGTGAATCTCACTAACCAATATTATGACATTATTAACCTTTAATGATAATTTAATTTATATTACTGAACCAATATTATTGCTTTATTAAACTTATACATTAAAACTGTATATATAGATAGAGTTAAAAGAGCTCAAAACCTCCTTTATTTAAATTCCAAGTAAAATTACGACTTCTCATCGCACCACCATCCAACGTTTTACATTTTCAAGGTGATTCGTGCGACAAGATGATTCTTAGAGTTCGATCCCATTACACGGCCTTCCTCGGTTGCTATGGTGATAATACCCGGAATTGGAGAATGCCTTCATCCAGACGATTGCCCTGGCTATTATCCTACGATTGAAAAACATATGTATCAACCTGGCTGATATTCTGAGCGGATTGGCTCTGGCACAATCCCTAGGAATTGAAAACAAAAAGATAGGTTTGGCTTCTGGGTTAATATTTCGGACTTGCCTCAGAAATCCCATGACTCGCGCTCTTAAAATTACGCAAGCCAAGGGCAATGGGAATTCCAATATATTGTTGCCTTTCGATGCCATTAGTCTGTGTAAGCATGGTCGACTGAAAGAGGCGCTGAGAATTTTGCACCTTACAGAACGAATTATAAACACTTCCACGTATGCTTCTCTGTTGCACGAGTGCACTAAGAAGAGAGAGATATCAGAGGGTAAACTGGTCCATTCTCACATATATGAGAGGGGAATCATACCAGACATTTTCTTATGGAACACCCTTCTTAACATGTATGCCAAGTGCGGGAGCCCGGCGGAGGCTCGCAGAGTTTTCCACCAAATGTCCAAACCAGATGTTTTCTCGTGGACTGTTTTAATTGCAGCAAACGCGAGGCATGGACTGTATGAAGAGGCTTTGAAATTGTTCAATCAAATGAAACAAACGGGGATTCAACCCAATCAGTTCACATTTGCCAGTGTTCTCCCTGCATGTGCCAATTTGGGGAATCTGCAAAAGGGTATTGAAATCCACGAAGAAATAAGTAGGAATGGGTTTCAGTCTGATTTGGTTGTGGCCAATGCCCTTGTAAATATGTATGCAAAATGCATGAGTTTAGAGGATGCACGCAACGTGTTTGACAAAATCCCTGAGCCAGACGTAGTTTCATGGACCGCATTGATTGCGGGATATGCACAAAATGGATACGTTGAGGAAGCCTTGAAGCTCTTTCGCGAAATGCCTCAGCGAGACTTGGTCTCGTGGAATGCGATGATTGCGGGATTTGCACAGAATGGGCATAATGCCGAGGCTTTGAAAATCTATCAGCAAATGCAAACCGAAGGTATTAATCCAGATGCCACTACTTTTCTCAGCCTTCTTGCTGCTTGTGCGAATTTGGCAGCTCTGGAGCAGGGAATCGAGATACATGAAGAAATAATTAGAGGTGGAATGCACTGCAATATCAATATGGTGAATGCCCTTGTAGACATGTATGCTAAATGTGGGAGCCTTGAGAAGGCACGGGATATGTTTGATGAAATGCATCAGCGAGATGTGGTTTCGTGGAATGTCATGATTGCAGGATATGCAATGCATGGTTTTGCTAGGGAGGCCCTCAAACTCTTTGAGCAAATGCAACACTCTGGTGTGAACCCAACTCATATTACCTTAGTTTCTGTTTTGTCGGCGTGCTGCCATGGAGGCTTGGTGGAAGACGCCTGGCATTACTTTGATTGCATGAATGAGCAATATCTCGTCACACCTGCGATAGAGCATTATGGCTGCATGGTTGACGTACTTGGCCGTGCTGGCCTCTTGAAGGAGGCACAAGAATTTATGAACAGAATGCCAATAGAACCCGATACTACTATGTGGGCATGTTTACTTGGTGCCTGTAGAATACATAGCAATGTAGAGCTAGCCCAGAAAGTGGCAAACCACCTTTTTGAGTTGGATTCTAATAATGCTGCACATTATGTGCTTCTGTCAAACATCTATGCTGCTGCTGATAGGTGGGATGATGTTGGAAAGGTAAGAAAAATGATGAAAGATCGGAGGGTGCAAAAGCCACCTGGATACAGTTGGGTTGAGGTTAACAAACATGTGCATACTTTTCTTGCAGGAGACAGCTTACACCCACAAATGCAGAGGATTTATGCCAAGTTGGACTCCTTGTCAAGGCAGATGAAGGCTGCAGGGTATGTACCTGACACAAGATTCGCCCTAATTGACGTGGAAGAGAACCAAAAGGAGCAAGTTCTTTTCCACCACAGTGAGAAGCTGGCAATTGCATTTGCACTTATCAACACACCATCTGGAGCAGTTGTTCGCGTTATCAAGAATCTCCGTGTCTGTGGTGACTGCCACTCTGCTATTAAGTTCATCTCCAAGATTGTTGAACGAGAGATTATTGTGAGGGATGTCAATCGTTACCATCATTTCAAGGACGGACAATGCTCTTGTGGTGATTACTGGTAATTTGAAGTGAATAAAGTTATTGGTATAAACCTCGAATAATGACAGCTTTAAAGACAAAATGTTGCAATTCAAGCATTGGTTAAATATAATTTATCAAGAATCTCCTTGTTTGTGGTGATTACCACTTTTCCATTGAGTTCATCTCCAACTGTTGCACGAGGGACTATTGTAAGGGATGTCAACCGTTACCATCATTTCAAGGATGGACAAAAAGTGATGGACAATTCTCTTGTGGTGATTATTGGTAATATGCAGTGAATAAAGCTATTTGCATAAACCTTGCATAATGACGGCTTTAAAGACAAATTGTTGCATTTCAAGCAATTGGGTAGTACATTTTATTTATGGCGAATATTCCAGTCATCGGCCAATGGATTCATTGATGGGGTTAAATATCTTAGCCAAATGGCATAAACCTTGCATAATGACGGCTTTAAATTCAAGGTGTTGCAATTCAAGCAATTGAGTAGTATATTTTATCAAAAATCTCCGTGTTTGTGGTGACCGCCACTCTGCCATTAAGTTCATCTCGAAGATTGCTGCACGAAAGATTATTGTAAGGGATGTCAACCATTATCATCATTTCCAGGATGGACAATGCTCTTGTGGTGATTATTGGTAATTTGGAGTGAATATTCAATAAAGCTATTGGCATAGACCTTGCATAATGGCAGCTTTAAAGACAAGGTGTTGCAATTCAAGCAATTGTGTAGTATATATATTCCAGTCATCGGCCAATGGATACATTGATGGGGTTAAACATCTTAGCCAATGGCATAAACCTTGCCTAATGACAGCTTTGAAGGCAAAATGTTGCAATTCAAGCAATTGGGCAGTATATTTTATTTATGGCAAATATTTCAGTCATCGGCCAATAAATACATTGACGGGGTTAAACATCTTAGCCAGTTGACATAAACCTTGCATAATGACCGCTATAAAGACAAGGTGTTGCGATTCAAGCAATTGGGTAGTATATTTTATCAATAATCTCCGTGTTTATGGTGCCTGCTACTCCGTCATTAAGTTCATCTTCAATGTTGTTGGACGAGAGATTATTGTAAGGGATGTCAACTGGTACCATCGTTTCAAGGATGGACAACGCTGTTGTGGTGATTATTGGTAATTTGAAGTGAATAAAGATATTGGCGTAAACCTTGCACAATGACAGCTTTAAAGACAAGGTGTTGCAATTCAAGTAATTGGGTAGTATATTTTCTTTATAGCTAATATTCCAGTCATCAGCCAAAGGATACATTGATGGGGTTAAACATCTAAGCCAATTTTATGGGGGTGATCCAAGTGCTCAGGTGTAGGCCCAGGGAACAACGAAGATTTCCAGGAATTTATTTAGTTATGAGGTGTGTATGTGATTAGCAGGCAACAACCTATTCAGCATATTGTAGTGCAGTATTAAACAACAAATTAACTTATCTCAATAGAAAAGCAAAATAGATTACAAGACATATCCAATAGATTGTAGTTTGGTTATAAATATAGAACGCAAATTATCATGTAGCAACACGGACACGCATAGCTTAAAGAGTCTTGGCTATCATTATGATGTTAAATTGTTCATGTACTAGATATTGAAAAGGATTGGTCAGGGTATCAGCCTCATGGCTGTTACAATAAATTCTGAAAATTATGAGACCAAGGGTGCTCTGTGCACCCTTATAAGGGTTGTGCGAGGTGAAATTGTATATAAACTTGTTACTTGATTTCAATGTTTGTTTGAAAAAGTTAGTATCATTTAATTTAGTTGTTATGCATTTGTTTAGTTCTGCAGTCTCGATCCTGTGGTTTATTTGAGTCACACAGTTTGCAGTTTGTGGCTTTTGGACCTTGGTGAGTTGTGGTTGACCTGCAGTAAGTGAATTGTGGTCTCCTCTGTAGTGCAACTGTTGTATCCTTCCAAGAGAACTACAAAGTAGACTTGCTATCTTTAGCAAACCAGTCGCATCATACTCCACGTTCGTTCACTTGTGACCTACAACTGCCTAGAGTCAAGGACGTATAGTAGAACTGTAGAAGTCTACTAGAAGCTCTCAGTGTCTGTGAGAGGGTGTCTATGTTGACTGAAAACTTGAGGAAGCCTGTTGATGTTGGCCTGATCAGCCAAAGTAGGCTGTGGTCAGATGTGATCGATGGGTGCAGGTTATATTTGGAAATTTTCCTTGTGCTAAACAAAATGTTCTACACTGTAGGCAATAGCTTCTAAAGTTACATAGTTTTCTTGGGCATCTTTTAATGCTTATGAATTGTTTGTATTGATTTTAAGCAAGATATACTGGGATGGCTTGGGTTGCGGATTGCATTACATTGCTATCTAGTTCAAAGTTTATGGTAATTTACATTTTGTGATTGATTCTTATTTTTTTTTATCGGTTGCCTATTTAGATTCAGAAATAAGCAAGACTTAGTTGCAGTGGTGAAGTTGTGATATTTCCTTGATTATGTTAATTTTATCAACTTAATGTTAAATTACGATGCCATTTAGTGAAAACTTTATAGATGAATTATGGCCCAACGAAACTTTTTAAAGTACACGAATTTAAAATCAGGAGAATCCTGATGAATGCTTGAGGATAAGCCTTAAGATTTTCTAGATGTATTCATTTATATGATTGTGGGATTTTTTTGGTAATTATGCTAGAATTTACATCAGATGCATCAGGTTTCTTGCTGGTTACTTTGCTTTTGTTGGAATATGTAATTCCTACTTGTCTTCAGTTGTGGTTCTCTCTATGTATAGAGTCTGTTCTTATTTGATGGGTTAGTTCCTAGTTTGGTGTGAGGTTGAGATATTTTCTCAACCAAATTATTGTGCGTCTAAGATAGCTTCTCAAGATTGAGACTGTACCTCATGTATATATGTAACTTGATTTGATTAATGAAATATAGAGCTTGTATGCTCAGTTTCTAAGTTGGTATCGGAGCCCGTATGGGCCTGGGCCGAGGAAAATAAATGAGTGTGTTTGTATTATATTTGGTTGTCCATGGAAGTTGCGAGAGTGGTGATCGGTCTTCTAGACGGAGCATAGTACAAAACGATGGTGTAGAAAGGAGAGCTGTTGCATGTTCTCGCTGATTGCTGCAAGTAGACCAAAGGTTCAATCTGTCGTGGAAGCCTTTGCGAGCTGCGAGTGAATTCAGGTCATAGAAATTTTGGCCTGGAAAATGGAACAAATGCCTATAGAGAGAATGATGGGCGACATGGTGATTTTCCTCGACTGTCTCTGATTCAATCTCGAGCAACGGGAAAACGAAAAAAAAGAAGACCATTTCGTTTCTCAAAATCCCTTCAAATCTGCAGTGCGGAGATGATTGCGCTGCGCAATGAATCAGAATTCATTCAAGCTGGTGTTAACTGAGTATTGGATGTTTATCTGTCTTTTTTTGACGCTGTGTGGGCTTACAATGCCGCGGCCTGACGGATTCGAAGCAAGAAAGCGAAGCCATTGAGTCAGTTTTTTTATCTCAACGTTGGCGTGGACGACAGGATTTAGCTGTGGTCTCTGGCTATTTTTTTTCATTCTCTGTCGGTGAGGATTGAAGACGTTGAGAGCATGACTACATTCACAACAATTTGTGATTTTGTTCACAATTTTTTTTTGCTCATCTGCAAGGAGTGTCGTCAACATTTCTTTAAGATGTGTGCCAGCGTGAAGGAACCTTTGT
Organism: Pinus albicaulis; assembly: GCA_034641835.2. Taxonomy (NCBI): domain Eukaryota; kingdom Viridiplantae; phylum Streptophyta; class Pinopsida; order Pinales; family Pinaceae; genus Pinus; species Pinus albicaulis. The sequence continues at coordinate 250,137,611 of CM076583.1, read as the reverse complement.
TTTTGAACATTTCTTTAAGATGAAATTCCACTAGCGTGAAGGAACCTTCTGGTGATTCTTCAGAATGTACTACTGCTCCTCAATTCCTCAGTTGGGCTGCTTCTGCGGGTTTCTGAATTTTCATTTGGGCGATAACAGGATTTTCTCAGTGGAAGTGATGTTACGTCATGGCACTTTCACTTGGAATCTTTAGTGGCCTACAACTGTGCTAAGTAATGTGGATGCAACAATATTAGTAAAGGTAGTGGGGTATAGCAATGTAGTAGTCCTACTGTTAATAATAGACCAGAGAGGTCAAGAGCGCGTATACTGATTTCAAAGTTGAGCATGATTCCTGTGGTTTGTGTGATGGAGTGGATTCTTCACAACAAGAAATATACCAGAGAGGTCAAGGCAGCGGTGGTTATTGGTGTTGGTGTCTGCACTGTCACAGATGTGAAGGTCAATCTCAAAGGGTTTGTGTGTGCTGCGGTGGCTGTATTTTGTACCTCATTGCAACAAATTTCAATTGGCTCCTTACAAATTCTCATCTGGTGCAATTCTTTTTATACTCCTTTCATGCATTTTTAGCTGTGTTCTGCAACCTGAGCCTATATCTGTGCATTGGGCGATTCTTAGCAGTTTCATTTCAGTTTTTTGGGCCACATGAAAACTGTTTGTGTCCTTATATTGGGTTGGCTTTTTTTTTATTCAGCATTGACTGCCAAAAATATAATGGGGATGTCTGTTGCTGTCCTCGGTATGATAATCTATAGTTGGGCAGTGGAGGTTGCAAAACAAACCACTGAAAAAAAAGCTTATCCATGATGCATGTGAAAGAAACTGATTTTACAGAGGAAGATGACAGTCTTCAAAGGTGGAAGGTGAAACTGCGTGGGTGCGTTGATCATAAGTCAAATGAAGATAACGTGGAATCAGATGTTGCACCACTCTCTCTTGGAATCATGTCTAAAGGCAGAAATAATTTTACAGTTGCATTATTATTTGCCATTGTTTAAATTTTACTCTTTATAAATTGTCATGTCATTAATGTAAATCTGGTTGAAAGAATTGAGTTATTTATTGTGACATTTAGTTTGGCCAACTATTGTCATGAGTTTGAGTCTTTTGTTGGAATTGGCCATTCCAACAATAGACAAATTGATTTGCTACCAGATATGATGAAGACATGACATTGAAAATGGCATCTAAGGATAGTGCCTGAAGCTACATCAGAAATTGGAGGATGATCAAGTTGGTGTGTGTTGAGTGTGATGGAAACAGATCTGCATGTTCAAGTGCGAGGAGATTAGCTCGAAAATGGGTCTTCGTTGTTGCAGCCTGTCAGCAAGCATGAGGAGGCATGCTTGGAAGCAGTCACTAGCCTTGATATTGTGAACAGGGGAAGTGGCATTATGCTGCGATTCCAGGGGAATTGGATACTGAAACGAAAACTTTTTGTGTATAAAATTGTTGAATTTTATGCATGTTGATAGTGAATTTGTGGACGACACAGGATTGGACCATGGAGTTGTGGCTGTGATAATCCTTTGTGGCTGTGATAAGCCTTCATTGCTGTGTTGAGCCTTTGTGGCTGTGGTGAGCCTTCATGGCTGAGTTGAGCCTTCGTGGCTGTGGTGAGCCTTCGCCGTTGTGGTGAGCCTTTGTGGCTGTGATAAGCCTTCGTGGCTGTGGTGAGCCTTCGTGGCTATGATAAGCCTCTGTGGCTGAGTTGAGCCTTGGTGGCTACAGTGTATCTCCTCAAGGCTGAGTGCCTGAGCGGTGGAGGTGAATTACTGCTTGTCGAAATGTGAACTAGCAAGCAGGTGAAAGGGTGTTGCTCATGCTTGTTCATGAAGCAACGTGGAACAATCAGTTGTAAGTGATCTGATAGGGATTAGATCGAAGACAACGTGCAGTGTATGATCTTGGATTTGCTCTTAGCAATAGTGTGGGCAGTGTTCTGGTGAACTGAAATTCGAGACAGTCTGTCCACAACAGTGAATGGATATTGTATTACTATCATGGTTATCGCTTGTGCTTATATTGTCATTTGGTATTGCTTTTATTTGGTATGGGTAAATGTGGACAAGTCTTGGAAATTTGTATAAATATTGAGATTTGCGACCTCAATATGATGTCATTTTGTTAGAATTCGCAACTCTAATTGATGACAAGTAAAACATGGAGACCAAGACCAACTTGCCAAAGTAAAATGAAGATGCCAAAGACTCAAAAGTACAAAGCCAAAGTAATGGTGTGTTCCAACATATGAATAGTGTGGTGTTTATGGAGGTGAATGGTATGGTGAGCGGCAAAGGAGGATGGACAATCAAGTTTGTGAGAGTTTGTTTCGTGTGAGTTTCTTGGAATAGACTCATGACCATGAGTATGAGTCACAGTTTGTAATTAGAAGTAAATCTACATGTCATTTATTCTTTGTACGTGCTGTAAGACCCAGAGAGGCATGCATACCCCTTTGTTATATGTTCCCTCTGTCAGAGAGTTTTAACACCCTGGAAGAGTGTGTCATGCAGGATGGATACACTTGGGTGGACCGTATTGGTTTTAGACTCCATAAGGTGGAATTTTATATCAAGGGGGAGTTAATCGAGAGGTTGGATGAACCATGTATGTGAAGGACTTCCTAGTAGACTGGCGGTTGCAGCGGTTGGAACCCATGCATTTTGGTAGATGGTTGTTCCTTTATATGGACATCGACAACAGAACCAGTTGTAGATTTTGCAGATAGATATTGAGGCAAGTAGTCATTAAGGGGGAGTGTTGGAATATGTAATTCCTACTTGTCTTCAGTTGTGGTTCTCTCTATGTATAGAGTTTGTTCCTATTTGATAGGTTAGTTCCTAGTTTGGTGTGAGGTTGAGATATTCTCTCAACCAAATTATTATGTGTCTAAGATAGCTTCTCTATCTTGAGACTGTACCTCATGTATATATGTAACTTGATTTGATTAATGAAATATAGAGCTTGTATGCTCAGTTTCTAAGTTCATTTTAATTTATGGATCAAATGAAGTTTCTAGTTAATTTGCTTATTTATGATCAATAAATACTCCTGAGCTCATTTACTTTTATTCTTAATTTTCTCACCGACATTCAAGATTTTCCATGGCTTCATATATAGCTTGCACAACCCCTAGTGGATACAGCGAACACGCTTCATAGTAGTGGCAGTTCGAATATTAGTAGCTGCAAGTTGAGATTGGAGAAGACAATTGCTTGTTGTTGAATGTTCAATTTTTTTATTATAAGGGTTTCCAGATAGCAGATAAGTTTATAAAATCCTTGCATTGTGCTTTCTATGGATCGAATTTATTTTGTTTTAATCCTCTAGGGTTTCGAGATAGCAGATAAGTTTATAAAATCCTTGCATTGTGCTTTCTATGGATTGAATTTATTTTGTTTTAATCCTCTAGGGTTTGCTGCTAGATGTACAAACTCTATAATAACTAGAAGTATGTATCCTTGGACTATCTATCAATATCGGCATGGATTTATCTTTAAGTATCAAAGACCAATGCCCAAACCCCCAAACCTTGAAGTGCTTAAAAGTTTCTGAGTTAAGATGAATCTATTTTGGTTTATTTTATTAGTTTTTATGATTTATTTTATTAGTTATTATTTTATATTGTTATAATTTTTTCTTTCATTATTTATTTTAGTAGTCATTTTTATTATCGTAGTTTATTTTTTATCTATTTATATCTCATGAGGGACCTAATTTGCTATTTTAGTTTATTAATATTACTTTAAAGTTTACACATACTAAGCTGTAGAATGTATCTCATTTCTCTTGCTCAACAATGGTCATAATGTGAAAAAACAAAAACAAAAACATATATAATTTATATAATACATGTATTAAATGTCCATAAAGCATGAATGTCAATAATTCCCTAAAGACCTAAACATCTGGTAAAAAAGGAAGTCAGAAGTTATGTAATTCCATTTGGGTAAAGTCACCAGCTTCAACTACTTTTCACCATCAAGTTTGAGGTTCACCCAATGTGAAGGGACAGTGAACAAAATCATTCAAATCCATTTTTCAAATTTCATTAAAAAGTAAACATGTCATTGGAACAGATTTCCGGAATTCTAATTTAATAATTATTAGGTAGATGGTAATGATTTAACCTTTAGTAGTAGTCACAAATTAAAGGTTGGGATTATCTCTTTTTACTTTTTTAATTAAATTGATTAATTAAAAAATGTCATATGAAATGAGTAATGGTTTTTGGTTATTTGATATTTGATATTTATAAGCCATGGTATTGGCATATGGTATAGTAACAAAGTCTCTTTTTAAGTAAAGAATCTTCATGGTAAATTGGGGTATAAAATTTTACATGTATCAATTTTATGTTTTTAAGATAAATTTGTTAAAATTAATATATATTTCAGACTCATTGATGTTATTTATTGAATCCTACTGTCAAAATATTGAGGATTGAGTTTAATGTACATATTATTTATGGCCAGAATTGACTAGATTTCACCATCTCTACTGTGAATTTCTCTTGTTCCAATTTTGGATGAAGTGTGCACTGATTTTTTTTTAAAGGAAAAAAACCAACTGGTATATTATTTATTTTGGATAAAACCAGTTACATTAAATTGTACACGTATGCTAGGACTATCAGCCATAGTGTTTGCATCATAATCTCAAGAAAAACAGTCAAAAAATTCAAATATAAGATAAATAGCCACTATAAACCAGTCAAAAAGAGAGTTTTTGAAATGATTCTGCAGAAAATAATAAGCACAGTTCCAAGATATGTAGCTGCAGTAGCTTATAAATAACTTATCAAAAACGTTATGGAATGGCAATCCTGCCCTCCTCTATCATCTTGCCATCAGTGAAAAATGTGATATGCATGAAACCATCTAAATCCTGAGTGCCCAATTTGGAGAGTGTCTGCAACTGTGTTGGACTCTTTGTAGATATGGTTAATCGAATATGCCTGGAATTGTCGCAAAAGATGCTGGATCCGCATATTCCACCCTCGAAGTTCAGGTGGGTCGAAGGCCGAAGTGCCCAGGAAGCCATCTACTATAGTCTTGGAATACCCATAAATGTGTAAATTGATGATGTTCTTTGAGAGGGCGAACCAAAGTAACCCCCATAATGCAATCATCTCAGCTCTGGTGTTGGATCCCAGCTCGCCCTTCCAATGCAATTTGTAAGTTGTGAGGGCATTGACATGGAGCCAAGCCCCACATCCACACAGTCCCCGTTGAGAGGCACCATCAAAGAACCCAGCAGACAGAGCAATGTGTGGTAAAGTAAATCTTTTGGATAAGTCTTTGGTGATCGCACATTGCAGAGTCATGAATTCCAGCCACGAGAGAACCTTTGAAACAATGGAGTGTGTGCAGATCGACACCCCATGGAAGATGTGGTAGTTGCGAGCTTTCCAAATCTTCCATAATATGAACAAAGGAATGGATAATTTGAGACCCCCGGATGTACCCCATCGGAGGAAGTGTTCAACTAAGGAAAGTGATGGAAGGAATCCTGCAAAGATATAATACACTGGACCAAATGCATAAAGTAATAGTGCAGTTCATAAGGAGATGATTTATCGTTCCAGTCTCCGCGCGACACAAAATGCAGCAACCCGAACCTGTGAAGCCCCGTTTGCATAGGTTGTGCATTGATTTGTGAATTGAGAACTTGATGTGATGGCATGAGCAGTCTCGGATTGAGGCTGGCTACTTGTTACTTTGCTCCAAAAAATTCGAAGTTCTATAAGAAGGCAAACTTAGATAGTGAAGAGCCTTATGCTGCTCTTAAAAAATACATTTATGCCTTCAAGACTTTGGGAGATATAGTTTTGGTCGGTTAATTTAATGCAAGGACAAAAAACAATCAATCTATGCAGTTAGGTAGTGATGAGAATAAGGAAAAAAATCCTCTTTGGCTAAATGAGAGTGAGGATCACAAGTGGGAAAGGTCTTTTCAAGATGGAAAAGGGAGTGTTTCACACTTTGGTGCTGAATTGTTAGGCTTATGTAGCCTCTATGACATGGTCATTTGGAATGGCATGAAAACTTGGCCTGGATCCGATGACATTACATGTAAAACTTACAATGGTCAAAGTGTGGTGGATTATGTGATTTGCTCCTAGAGCTTTATTTCTAATTTGGCAAAGTTCAATGTTGGAGCCTGTCCTATTGAGTTGAAATCAGATCATATGCCTCTCTGTATTAAGTTGGGCATGCACACAAGTGGGATGCAGGTGGGGCAAAACCAACATAGACAAAAGAAAGTTCATGCAAATGGTAGATTAATTATCAATCAGGAAAATCAAGAGCTCTTTGTTGTTGCTTTGGAACATCAATTTCAGGTGTCAAAAGTCAACTTAGTAAGTGAAGAGGACAATGCAATAATAGAGAACATTGGCAGCAGTATGGTGATCCCTTTAATCCACAAAGCCTTAAAGGTGTGCAAAAGATCTCGACCAATGACGAGAATTTCAAACACTTTTCCGACCAATCCCTGGTTTGATGAGGAGTGTAAGGCTTCAAAAAGATCACTGAAAAAGAAGGAGGTAAATAGTGAAGGCACGAAAAAGTACAAAAATATGATAAAAACAAATAAAGAAAAGTATGTGACTTCAAGAAGGAATGAATTAATTTCCTTGGGAAAACTTAATCCCAAAAGATTTTGGAGGGAATTTGACGGCAACAAAACTGAAAGTCGGCCCCTAAGGAGAGTTGGTCTCTTCTCGTGGCTCTGTCAGCATTTTCCTCTATTAACTTAGTTTTCCTCCACGTGGTCTTCTTTCTTTTCTTGGAATTTTCTTTACCAACTTCGAAGAAATTGACAAATAAACAAATACTCTGCAAACCTTGAAATTAAATTATATCTCCAAACTTTATATTAATAGCCCAATACTTTTTTGAATAAATGACTTTGTAATAGACCTTCGGCTCCGGGCCGCATATATGATCGATGGCCAATCAAATGCTCGCACCGTACCTTGGTTATCCTTCGTTCATTTTCCGAATAGAACCACCGTCCGATGGCTTCCCTCCAGATCGACGGCGTTCAACGATATCGCATGGCCTCCCTGGTCGAACATTAGCGCGCGATGGCGCTCGAGAAAGCGGTTTTCGTGGTCCCACCGTGTGCTATGTGTCAACCATTCAATGGAATCGCTCCCAATTTGGAAATACCACTCACTCCACAAAAGCGGTGCGATATGGGTAGTCTGGTTCGTAAATCCACTTGCGGTTTCAGAACAGTGGTTGACCTCGGTTGAAGTCGGGTTACGCTATCCTCCGTACTCACTAACTCTGGTCTAGCCTCGGGTTAGGATTCTGATAGCAAAACAAATTTATCTCTTTATAAAGCGGGAATTCTACTATCATTAAACAGAGTTCAACGACCACGGTTTTACACACACACTTCGTCTGCGGTTGAGATTTAATTCACAGAGCTCGTTCGAACAAATTGAGAGAACCAGTAGGCAAAGGGATGCAAAGATTGTACAACCGTTCCATTCAGAAATTATATACGCACAGAGTTAAATCGCCTTACAGTTAAACAAATTTCCTCACAAACTTCAATTCAAGACAGTTTGATAATCAACAGGAACTGAAATTCATTCAACCAGAAGCAATTGCTTAACACACAAATTTTATTGCAGAAAATCTCCTCTCTCCCCCCAATACATCCGAGGGATACAATTTATATACATTACAATGTGTCTCTTCAGTTCCTCGGTGAGGACCGTTTAGAAAATCAAAGGCCTACTTACAATTTATTCAAATAGCTGAAATATGACAGATGGACTGAACTGAACTATTCGACTTCTACAAACTCTAACTAATCTAAATGAAACAGTCAGCTGAGGTATTGACACCTAGCTGTTACAATTCAAATGTTTTCGAACCCTCCTAGCCACAACATGTGGACAAAACCTCCTACATTGCTGGCTAGTGTCTAATGCCCCTGCATCAGAATTATAGCAAAAGAAAAAGCAAATGGATAATAATATCTCGGCTACTCAATGGTTAGAGTATGCGAAGCTTCTTTACGAGAGAGAACAAGAGAGAAGTAGCCCTCCCATAATAAACACTTCAGCTGAGTTATTTTCATTAGAAGATGTCAAACGTGGTATAAAAAAGTTAGCAAATGGCAAAGCTCAAGACATTGATGGATTGCAAGAAAATATTTTAAAGTGGGGGGTTGAAACCTTAGCTTCGATTAGTAAAAAGATCTTCAATAGCGTCACACAAAGCAATTTTCCAACTAAATGGACAACTATTGTTGCTATCCCCTTGTACAAAAATGGAGACATTAATATTCCTACCAATTACCGCATTGTTATGGTTAATCCTCTTTTTGGAAAGTTATTTGGAAGCATGGTGTAGCATAGAATTAGCAGTTGGGCAGAAAGGAAGGTAAAAGAGAAATAGAGCAGGCTGGTTTTAGGTCGCTACATTCTACCATTGATCATTGTATCACTCTTAGGAATTTCATAGAAATTTTTTGGGACATACAGGGTGAGAAGGTCTTTTGTTGCTTTGTTGATTTCAAGAAATCTTTCGGCACTATTCCTAGAGGCAAGCTTTGGATAAGGATGAAAGAGCTCGAAATTCCAAGCGAATATAGGGTCATTGTCCATTTTAAGCTCTACAAGAAAGTTAGAGTTAAAATCAGAACTAAGGAAGGATTTTCTGAATGCTTTGGTAGTGACATTGGGGTCAAGCAGGGGTGCCCTCTTTCCCCCACATTGTTTGGCTTATATATTGATAAGCTGGAAGAATGGTTAAACAATAACAATGGGGAGAGTATTTAGTTAGCAAGTTATGTGGTGAGTCTTCTCTTGTACGCTGATGACCTTATCCTAATTTTAAAATCGTCTGATGGTTTGAGAGAGCATTTGAAGGCCTTAAATATCGTTTGGAAGAGGTTGTGATGCAAGTAAACATTAGCAAAAACACGATCACGATCCTCTCCTTGAAGAGGAAAAAGCAGCAGGTTAGTTTTATTTTCGAGGGGAAACCCTTGGAATTTGTGGAAGAATACAAGTATCTAGGAATTATTTTTCACAACAGGATCAATTGGGAGACATATAGAGCTAAAAGGATTCAGGGGGGATGGAGAGCCTTTTACCTTTTACTGGACAGATGCATGAAATCATTATTATGGGACTGGAAGACCAAGAAAACCCTTTTTGGGTTATTAGTTACATCGGTTGTACTCTATGGATGTGAAGTTTGGGGGAGTAGTATGTCAGACCACAAGTGGAGGCAATTAGAAAGAATTCAAAAGCACCTAATCACTAATAATTTCAAAGTCAAATCAATGGTTCCTTATGATATCTTGCTAGCCGAGGCTGGTTTATTTCCAATGGAGGTCGAGGTGGTTTTTCGCTTGTTAAGTTACTCAATAAAGGTTGAAGGCATGGATGAGCAACACTATCCTAAAATACTTGTTGCGGAGGAGTTAACGAGGAGGAAGAAAACTTGGGGGAAACAAAATGACAAGTGGTTGGGTAAGTGGGGCATTAAGTGGCAAGAGCGTCCTAACTCTAAAGAGGAAGTTAAAATTGGGTGCTTGAAAAATTCAGGACTACCATTGGGAAAAACAAATTGGCTGAAAAAAATCTCTTTAAGTCAAAGATTTCAACCTGACATGGTCTCATGATGAGAATATATATTTGGGTGCCAAAATCACGAGAAATGATAGATTATTAATAACACGGTTGAGGACCGAGTCTCATCATCTCAGATGTGAATCATGTAGATGGACAACTCCAAAATAAGAGTGGGAAGAAAGAATCGCATCTTTTGTAGGAAAGGAGAGGTTGAAAGATAATGGCACTACAATGTCATGGAATGTCCAACTTATGAGGATATTCGTAATGAGTTTAAAAGCGTTCTGAAGGGGGATTGTTTGAACAAGTTGTTCGAGGAAGCAAGACTTATCAAAACTGCGAACTTCTTGGTCAAGATTCATGGCAAGAGAGTAGTCTTAGAGAAAAGTTTGAAGTTATGATGCGCTGGAGTCTAGGTCCCTTAGATCGCTTGGTCTCGTGGACATCATTGAAATCCCTTTATTCATTCATTCATTCAAATGGAGGAGCTTCACAATATATGGTAACACGTCATTTGGAAGGATGGGTGACAAAAAGAACATTGTCTCCAGCGAGGGAACAAAGGTTCCGATGATATAACCTTTACTTGGCATAAACTATTTATCATAATGACAAAGGGTATAATTCATATAGGTTATAAATTAATTTAAAATATTTACTTATGTTTATATAATTATAATATAAAATATAATAAAATTTTGTTAGGTTTATTATATATATATATATATATATATAATTTTAGTTTCATTCATTATTTTACAAAGTTCATAAGGGTTGAATTTGAATATGAAGATGAAAATATGATGATTTGGGTTTAAAGAAATTAATAAAAAATATATGATATCAAACATATATTTTTATTTTTATTTAGCAAAAACGACTTGTATTGAACAAGGTGACTCCAATGCTTTATATTAGCAAAAGTACCTTCTCATCATAAGTTAGTTTAAAAAATGTAGTGTCATTTTGAACCTTAGTCATAATCCCAACAAATGATGTATACCTTGGTGATCTTTTACTTGCTTCAAAATTGCTAGCTCAAATTTTCTAATAAGTATGAGTTTAAAATGTATGATTTCCTCTTTGTTGAGATTTTGGGGTAGCATCGGGTGTGCTCTAGCCTTGAAATTTTGTGGAGCAGCTAAGAAACACGAGATCTCCAAAACCCTGAAAGAGTTTGGAGAAATTTCATCTGGTGTTGAAGTTATTCTAATAATTAAATTTTTTTAATGAGGCCCTCAGTCTAACTTAGGGAATTAGAAAAATTAAAGTGATTTAAATAAACACATGTGATGAAATGTTCTAAGTGACGTGGATCAAGAAATGTTTTAATTTGAGCTGTCGATTAGAGATTAGATCACAGCCGTTGGTTTTCCAATGAGAAAAGTATAAATGAAAGGCTTGGAGTCAATTGGAGAACACACACACATAGGCAAAGCACTGAAGCTAAGTCGAATTTATGAGGCAGGGCTTGCTGAAAAATTTGAAGCAAGTTTGCAGTGCAGTGACAGGCAAAGATTGACAAGGGATTATCTGATCCAAGGCTGAGAATACAACAACAAAGGGGCAGTGAGTACCAGTCAGCACAAAGCCATCCATGAGGACGTAGTTCAACCATCACGACGCAAAGTATTGTGTAAGCCCAGCTAGGGTGACACAGACCCAGCCAGCACAGCACCAGCCGGGGTGACGCAGGCCCAGTTAGGGTAGCGTAAAGGTAGTGCAACACTAGTTAGGGTGACACAGAGGGGACGTTGGCCAGTAAGGGCTGGCCCAGAGGCTGCAGAGGCAATGCTGAGGGTTCCAGTGGACCAAAAAGGGCTTGTGATCTGTAAATCCCATTTGAGGGTGTGATACATCCATATTTTTTGTCTCCGAGTGAAATGTACTAACTGCCATGTAATTTCTATGTAGGGACAACCATTTCTAGTGCCCAGAATGTTGTATTCACATTTTGCATAATAATAAAACCCTCTAGAGCTGCTGCACTGGTTTTCCTACATTGGGTTTTTTCGGGGACATTTGTCAGAAAATTCGTGTGTAATCTTGTCAAATGTGTGTATTGTTCAGTAAATGATATGTAGATGTGTAGGCTACATTTAGTGTCTACTTTAATGTTTTTTTTTTTTTTGTTTAAATAATTCAGTAAAATATCTTGTTAAGTAAATTAAACAAGTCAGTGAAGTAGATATAGATACTGTAGTAGGGTTTCTATTTTGAAACTTTCACATGGTATCATAGCATTGCAAATCAAGATGATCCACGAGCAGAGCGGTTGAAGAAATTACTACAGGGAAGGTAGTTGAAGTAGCAAAGTTTCCAAAGGAGGGCAGTGCAGCACTAGGAGGGATGCAACCCAGCCAGGTTGACGTAGAGGCCACGTAGAGGTTGACATAGAGCCATCTAAGTGACGTAGAGGTAGCACAGAACCTTCCAGAGTGACGCAGGACCAACTTGCACTGAGCCAGTCTGCTCACGCAGAGACCAACCAGAGGGACGCAGTCTGTGTGGAACTTGTTGTGTAGATTTGCCGAAGTATAGACGCTGATCTTCAGAGGTTGCTTGTGTGGCACAGGTTCTGTCGGTGCAGAACAATGCCTAGCAAAGGTGACAAGAGCAGGAGGAGAACAATTTCTCAGTAGATATGTGCCAAATAGATTTGAGATTCTATCAAGAGGGTGATCATAGAGGACTAATTTAGTTGTGTTTGGCGGAGGATTTTCGAGAGGGAAATCAATTGTCAGAGGGAGAAGCTACCATAGAGGGTTTTCTATTGCCAAGAAACCCAGATCCAGTTTTCTGTTGAGTGTTGCAGCAAGAAGAGGGAGAGGAGTATATGTTTCAACAGATTTGAGCAGAGATGGTTTCTCATAGACTGAGAGATCAAGACAGGTTGGACGACATGTCCAACTTTGTTATCTGAAGGGCTAGGATCCTGACAGTCCTGGATGAGTATGACATCAAGTACCATGCTGAGAATGTCCTAGCTGTGCCTACCGATGCAGATCCCCTGAAGAAATTCAAAGAGAATCATGCGCGAGCTAAGCACTTGATCATGGATGGAGTCAAATATCACGTGGTTCCACATATTTATGGGAATAACATGGTAAATGAAATGTGGACAGCTTTGGACACAATGTATCAGGGAGGCTCTGTCCAAAGGAAGATGCTTCTAGAGAATCAGATGCGGTTGTTCCAGATGCAGAAGGGTGAGAAAATCGATCCCTTCCTCTTTCATTAGGAGAATTTTGAGGTCTAAAATGGGCCTCCTAAGAAAAATGTACAACCAAAATAAACTTTATAAGGACCAATAGGATTCAAGGTGATGATGTCAACCATGGGGATGATTCACCATTTTTTAAGTAAAAGGGTAAAAATTAATAAAATTAATAAAATCATAAAACTACTTTTTCAACTCGTATTTTCAACTTATCTCCCAAAGTTTTTACTTAAATTTCGAGTAGGAATACTCATTGGATGCAAAATTTAATTCCTCATCCAAGGAGTACCCATGTTGCATACTTTTGATGGACCCTTCTACATGAAAAATGAGAAATACATTAAAAAGCGTGATTGCAATCACGTTTTTCATGTATTTCTCATTTTTCGTGTAGCAAAGTCCATCGAAAGTATGCAACATGGGTACTTCTTGGATGAGGAATTAAATTTTGAATCCAATGAGTACTCCTGCTTGAAATTTGAGTAAAAACTTTGGGAGATAAGTTGAAAATATGAGTTGAAAAAGTAGTTTTTTCTTTTTTTCCTCTAAAATTTGATGATGTAATCAAATCTTATGTTATTATTTCCTCTAATATTTTATAATTTCTTTAGGAGGCCCATTTTAGACCTCAAAATTCCCCTAATGAGACTTTTGACTATCCGGGACCAACTGATTTCCATGCGTACGACTCTAGATGAAGGGCTCTTGGTGAGGATTGCCCTTAATGCAGTCACCGATGAATGGGAAACGTTTTTCCAAAGCATCTTGGACAGGGCAGTGTTACCATCCTGGGTGGACATGTGGGAAATCCTCTGTCAGGAGGAAATCATGAGATTTACCAAGAGGCAAGGCATCAACAATGGTACAGTCAAAGTAAATAAAGAGGAGGAGGAGGATGCATTCCTTGCATCAAAGGGAGAGAGGCAGTAAGGGAAGAAGAATAGGGACCTATTCAAGGTCTTGTGCTTTAATTGTGGTGAAATTGGACACTTAGCCAACAATTGTCCTAAGAATAAGGACAAGGGATCTTCTAATTCCAAGGCAGCAGCAGTAAAAGGGGACGATTTTAGTGACGATGACGTAGCCATGAGTGCTCATGAGCCACGAAAGTGGGGCGATATTGATCTTTAGAGCAGCTACAGATGGGAAGGCAAGATCCTTGAGGTGCCCAGACTCTTGGATCACATACGTGCTACGGGAGCCTTAAGACAATAATGGGGATGACTGGAGCAGTGGGTGCATAATATCACAGTTAAGTAGAGGGCAGAGCTGGGACGTTGTAGATTGGAACAACGTAGTGAAAATGTAGCATCAACGTGGAATCCACAACATAGAGGCTGATGGGATTTCAACAGTGCAGAGGGGTAGTTCTTACGCATTACAGAGCAGCAACAACACAGTGGTTTCAAGGAGACACACAACACAACAACCAAGGGAGCTTCATTGATGAGGTGTAGCCTGATTGACTTGTCTGTCAGTGATTGGGCAGGGGCCCTTCAGTTGCTTACTTCTCAGCAACTGAGTTGTAGTGCAGCAATTAGTAGTGGCAGTGCTATGGGAAACATGATGCAACAAATTGAGAGGGAATTGCAGTACGGATGTAACAGTCTTAGTGGTAATGACATGGGCAACAATACAGAAAGCAACAACGCAGTGGATGGAGGGCAGCAGGCCAAGCATCAACAACACAAAGACCGATGACAAGATCAGGCAATACTTGGTGTGGATGTATTGCTAGAGTAGACTCCTTGCTAAGAGGGAGTGTTGAGATTTGGGGGTAGCATCGGGTGTGCTCTAGCCTTGGAATTTTGTGGAAGGGCTAAGACACATGAGATCTCCAAAACCCAGAAAGAGTTTAGAGAAATTTCATCTAGTGTTGAAGTTATTCTAATAATTACTTTTTTTAATGAGGACCCTATGCCTAACATAAGGAATTAGAAAAATTAAAGTGAATTAAATAAACACATGTGATGAAATGTTCTAAGTGGCATGGATAAAACAATCTTTTAATCTAAGCCATCGATTAGAGATTAGATCATGACTGTTGGTTTCCCAATGAGAAAAGTATAAAGGAAAGGCTCGGGGTTAACTGGAGAACACACACACACACAGAGAGCACTTAAGCTAAGTCGAATTTCTGGGGTGGGGCTTGCCGAGAAATTAGAAGTGAGTTTGCAGTGCAGTGAGTGGTAGAGATCGACAAGGGATGATTTGATCCAAGGCCGAGAATACAACAGTAGAGGAGCAGTGAGTACCAGTCAATGTAGAGCCAGCCAGGAGGACGCAGCTCAGCCAACACGACGCAAAGTACTGCTTAAGCCCATTCAGGTTGATGCAAACCCATCCAACGCAGCGCGACACCAGTTGGGGTGACATAGGCCCAGCTAGGGAAGCACAGAGGAAACACAACACCAGTCGGGGTGACACAGTGGGGACGCTGGCTAGTAAGGGCTGACGCAAAGGCTGCAGAGGCTGCACTGAGGGTTCCAGTGGGCAAGAAAGGGCTCGTGATTTATAAATCCCATTTGAGGGTGTGATACAAACATATTTTCTGTCTCTGAGTGAAAGGTACTAATATCTGTGTAATTCCTCTGTAGGGCCAACCCTTCTGGTGCCCAGAATGTTGTATTCAGATTCTGCATAATAATAAAACCCTCTAGAGTTGCTGCACCAATTTCCCCGGATTGGGTTTTTCAGGGACATTTGTCTGAAAAATCATGTGTAATCATGTCACATGTGTGTATTGTTAAGTAAATGATCTGTAGATGTAGAGTTGCTGCACCGATTTCCCCGGATTGGGTTTTTCAGGGAAATTTGTCTGAAAAATCATGTGTAATCATGTCACATGTGTGTATTGTTAAGTAAATGATCTGTAGATGTGTAGGCTGCAATTAGTGTCTACTTTAATGCTTTTCTAAATAGTTCAGTAAAATAACTTGTTAATTAAATTAAACAAGTAGACAAAGTAGATCTAGATACTGTAGTTGGGTTTCTGTTTTGAAACTTTCACACTCTTCCTACATCTCATTATGGTATTTGACAATCTTTATCTAAGTATGACCATCAAAAGGGCACAATTTTCTTTGGCAAGGTCTCATTCTAATCAACATTTACACCATGTTTCGTTCCTCTAAGTTGAAGTCTAATTCCCTTGGTATTACAGGCTCTTTCTTATATTATGATGTAATAGTAAATATTGTAAATATGTAATGTCTCAAGCTTACTAATCGTATTTATGTGGAATCAAATATGACTATCATTAATGATCTTGACTCATAAGAGTAGCATTAACAATATCCTTAACAAGGCTAGAAATCCATGATAAGTCAAATTTCAAATCATTATCAATCGATATGTCGAGTACTATTAAGAATTTTTTTGAATAATAGATAGCATTTTGGTCATTTTACTTTTCTTGAGCATCTATATTACATTGAATTTTTTTATGGCCTATGATTTTGTAATGATACCATCGAATATTGGAGGATAATTATTTAAAGGTTTTTATTCCACTATTTCCTCTGGAATTTGATTGAAGTACCCATTCATATAATTTACATTGCTAGATTTCCTCCAGCCTCCTTTTTTCCATGGCTATGAAAGATGGGTCGAACGCAACACGCACAACATTGCTTCGTTGAACATTTCTTCATACCAACCTTACAAATAAAACTCCATAAGAAGTTTTTTTGTGGGCCTCTGATTTTTTAATCTCACTATGAAGGTTTGAAGGTTCATTTTTCCATTATTTCCATACTTCAGTATTTTAGTGAGGACATTATCAATGTAAACATGCATTTTTATGCTCAACCTTTCTATATTTTGTCTTTGTATTTTATTTTCTTATGGTATGAAATATTGTTGGGCTCGGTTGTTTTGACCTAGGAGTTTTGTTTTTTCCTCGCCCAAGCAAAACATTGTCAAAATAATTGAAATTCATTCATAATTTGCATCATAAAATATCATTTTGTGCATCAACACATAATAATATAAATATGGCACTGCAAAATGTCTCTAAAGCTATTTCATTTATGCTATGGTACACTATAATGATCTCTCCACTAGCAAGATCCACATAATTTATTTACAGGAGAAACAATTAAACATAAACAACCCATTTTCACTAATATCTAGTAAGAATATAAATATGGTATTGTACATTGTTTCTAAAGCTATTTTCTTTATGGTATGGTACACTATAATGATCCCTCTACTAGCAAGACCCCCATAATGTATTTTAAAGGAAGAATGCTTACACATAAATGACCCATTTTTGGTAATATCCAACGAGTGTATGAGAGACTCCTTGTCTTCTATCTTTGCTTTTATGAAATTGAAGCTGAAACAAAATATACAAATGCTAATGATCAAACTCAGTGAAATTTAGTAGTAGTGTAAAATCCAACTCAAATCGACACTGGAAACAATACAAAAAAATAAAACCATCATGCAAAGATCATACAAAGAAAAAAAACTAGAATTGTGTGATTGATATCAATGTGAAACAAGTAGGATCTGAACTAGGTATTAATACATATTGTAATCTATGGGATGTGCATCTCACTATTCTTCCACAATACTTATAGTATACATAGATGTCCCTAATTCTTAGTATTATATTTTTAACTAATTGAACAAATTCTTGCAAGCTCTTTTGGTATTCTTAATCCATCCAACTTTTAAGTCATTAAATGAGAACTATATTTGGTTATAAAGATAGAATATTACATGCTTCATATATATCTTGTAGAAATTATACAAACAATACGTATACCAATGGATTCAATCCGATCATGCAATATTCTAGAGCAAGATATTGAATCCTTCTACAATTAATTTGCGGAAATTAAACATGATTGCACAATCACACCAAGTAAGAGAAAGAAGCAAATCAATCACACAACATAGATATTTTTCCTAGGAAAAACTTGCAGCTCAAAACCCCTCTATCTTTATTGTATAATGAACCAAGGAATCATGAAACAATACAATGCACTCTTCTCACAATAGTCTGCTGCACTCTACCAATTGTCTCATACTGATCTGGAAAAAATCGACCAAAAATTAGCCAATTTCCTGCCTCTGCTCAACCTGCCTTTCTTGCGTAATTCTAAGAACATTTGATCCCTATTAATTAGGAAATTCAACCTTCCAAAACTGTGCAATACATCATGGGCAATCCTATGGTTGTCTAATTGTGCGCCGACAATTTACTAATAATACAACTGATAGATAACATCCCTTTAACCTCTGTCTCAACTGGGTCTTCATCAAAACTTACATGCATGTAGCTATTAATAGTAAATCATCAGTCACTTGACAGATCACTACATGTGAATTAAATCTGATTTAATTCACTTGACCTCTCACTAGTACAACAATCACTCACAACTAGTTAGACTAAATTTAATTCACTTAATTGAGTTAACCGATTTCCCATGCATTAAACTAATACACTAACTGCAACTTTGACTTTAAAACAAATAGAATCACTCTACATGACTCACCAACCACCCTCAACTCGAATTTCATGAGCTAACTGAGTCTATCGCACTCAGTTAACTATTACAAGTGATTATGAGATAATATTACAATTTATTGTCCAATTTATTTAAGGGATAAATAAATTTGACACATATTTCTTTCAATTTAATTAAGGAATAATTAAATCAAAAGGCTCGCATGGTAGCCATTTCTGGGTGCCATTTTCTGGATGTTGTTTCTGGATGCCAATTTCACTGTTTCTTGTTGCAAATTTCAACATATCTGATATATAGGTGAAGGCATTTCCTATAGTGAAGGTTCATCATTGATGAAATTAATCTTTATTATTAGGAGAAATCACCACTATGTTATAAGATTGAGAAAATTGCTAAAGATACATCACCACTTCACAATATGATTGAGAAGAGAAAAGAAAAACAGTTGACAGGGTTAACTTTCATGGTAAAATATCTAATATTAATAGGTTCTTAAGGCCCTTTTATCATGCTTATGCGAAATACTAAGATCCACCTTTAATTGATTGTATTTTTCTAATTTAATACAACAAATATATAAAATAGGTTAAATACAAATAAAAAATTTCCTTAAAGGTTAAATTCTTTCAAGCAACACATCTTATATGGGAGGAAGAATTATCGTTCTAGGTAGGATACTAAATCATTAGAAGTATCACAACTTCTTTACCAAGAAAAACATGATGGAGATTGTAACTAATGAAAATAGTTGGTTCCTTACAAGAAAGTATAAGAGTTGCTATCATATTGCAATACGAGTCTCTAAAAGTCTCTAATATGGTTTGGGAGATAATCACGACTAAAGTCAATAAATAACATGATTACAAAATATATTTAAGTCGAAAACTCTTAATAAAAAGTCTCCAGTTCTAAGATTGTGTGAACGACAAATTGTTGATTGTGGTGACTTTTAAGGATATTATTCCTTTAAAGACCAAATGTAGAGAGTTGTGGATGTATTGTTAGGAATATCCTTTAAAGATGCAAACAAACCAATAATATTGCCTAAAAACCTCTATCTATCTATAAAGGAAAAATAGGCTAGGAAATAAATAACATGCATTTTTTATAAAGTTAGGTTATTAACCACAACCGATGTCATATAAAAAAAAATATACGACAATATAATTGCTCAATTAGATGTCAATAAGTGCTAGAACTAAAGTAATAAGTATATGAATGGAATTAAGAAAAATATGGAAAGAGAACAGTAAGGTGGAAGTGTTAAAAAATACAAAAGGCTTAAGCATGGAATGATAATAAAACATTAAAAATATAAACAATCAAAATATTTTTAAAAATGGAGGCAAACTAGCATGTATGGGGAAGTTAATCCAAATATTCAATCTTGCAAGTAATAATCACGAAGGCACCAAGTATTCACCATGAAGGATTTGAGGAAGGACGTTCTTAAAAGATCAATGATTCCAATATAATATGCCTAAAAAGAAAGTAGAAAAACAAGAGATTGATAATTTGGGTGTTTTATTGCAAAAACTTCATAGTTTGTTTCATTTCTCTACTTGTAATAGAATATATATATATATATATATATATAGCATTTTGATGAACTATATAATCAATGATGAAATAAAAAATTGTGAAAATAATAAAAATATCAAAATGTAATCAAAATGTATTACTAATAAGAAGCTTTGGGATGTTATGATATTTTAATTTTCAAACATAAGAAAGGGAAACAACTTTCCTTCTATTTTTTGTGCTTGAAAATACGACGACAAAAAACAAGAAGCGTTTGCATTCAAAAAATCCTTTCATACATCCTAAATGGAATATCTCTTTTGAAGCAAACACGTGACCTTACATCCATAAAATTAAAATAAGACAAATGCATGATACAACTTTTCCTTGTTTGTATTATTTCCTCTAATAATTTCCCAACATTTCATGATTTTTCATGTAAAAGGAAGGACTTGGTATAGTTGTGCTACTTTTCTTTTCATCCACAATGGAAAAGTTATCCTCTTACACAATATTGAAGTAATCTCCACACTCTAAGGAAAATGCATTATTCAAAACATATATTCAATCATTGAATTCACTAAAACCTCTCCAAAAGCAAGCATAACACTCAATGTGCACCAAAACCCACATGTTAAAATTCTTCCAATGTGCATCTCACTCAAGACAAATGCAAATGCAAGATAGAACACTTAATAAATCCTTGCAACCATTATCATTTTAATATGATTATTACATTCATTAAAACCACAATTTTGGAAGAAAGCATAACACTTTGTATGCACCAAAACCCACTTGTTAAAATTTTTATAGTGTGCAATCTTATGAAAAAATAAGAAGGAAAATAATGTATTGGACTTATGTAAATGAAGAACATGTCTTCTCATGGTGGGAGACAACTTCACTTAGTCTTAAAAATGGACGACCCTCTTTCTTAGAAACCAAAAGATCTCTGAACATTGAACACAACTCTAAGAAATCAAAAACCTTGCAATGACATGGCAATCAAGGTCAACTATTGTCACATACCCAACCCCTTAATGTTTGATTAACGTTGTGGGGTATTTAGACCCAACTAGTGGGGTTATCAAAATTTCTCTTTCTTCAACTACCTGAAAACTTATGTCTGAGATCATCGTCGTCGTCATCTATTACAAAATCAAAATCAAAATGAATGGGATGAATCCGGAAAATATATTACAACAATCATGATCATCTTCTACCCATTGGGAGATTTCTAACAACATATAATTCATCTAAATTTGAGCATTAGACACAAATTTATGGACATTTAAATATTTGTCATTCAAATTTCAGGTCAACATCCTTACTATTGCCATTAGGATGACACATGATAGTC
Source organism: Pinus albicaulis (assembly GCA_034641835.2). Lineage (NCBI taxonomy): Eukaryota > Viridiplantae > Streptophyta > Pinopsida > Pinales > Pinaceae > Pinus > Pinus albicaulis. Next base: position 250,116,423 of record CM076583.1, on the reverse strand, counting down.
ATTTGGTTCCACATGTCACCATTGTACAACACCATGCCACATCAATTTTCCATGTCAACATGTCATGTTGAACATTATCGGGTTCCATCAATATCAGGTGGAAAAATTGATAGCCAGTTTCGATCTCCCAATACATGACTCCCTTGATATCCTAACAACCAATAACATGAGTCCCTGATAGTCCGAAAGCCATTTACCAACACCTGATTAATAGTTTATCAACTGATAGAGAGTAATATTCATCTATTGATGTTTTGGTTCACCAAGTCACTGCCCCACTGGACAAACAATAAGACTATGCTCATGTCCAGTCACTTGATTTGATTGACGAATGTCAATCAACAAAAACTTGATCTTCATTAAAAAATTGAAGTATCATGGTTCACCAGTATTAGTGAACTATACTGAGGTTACTTAATCAATTTCCTCAGTCCCGGTCCCCAATACCCTAATAGTCGACATTATCGATAAGTCGATACCTTGATACTCCTAATGTCGATAGGTCAATTACAACTAACATAACGATAAATAATAATTAATGAAAAGGTGTAAATGTGTGTCTTATCAAAGAGACACATCTCTTTATATGACAGGGCACCCCGCATAGTATTTATAATGGGGCCCTCATTGTAACATCATCTATCAATTCTATCATATTATCAATATATATTTATATAATACATTTGTGTATAATACCTTTTAGATACAAACATAACGTCATTTGTTTACTAAGCTATTCGACTCTCTATCGACTCTCTGGCCACTCAATCGATACACAATTCATCCATATTATGATCACTTGGTCAAAACCACATTACGCTACCTTTATAGGCTATAAGTATTAAAATCATGGACATATATTTCAAGAAATTAAGGGATTCTCAAAAATCTAATTTGGAATTATTATAGAAAATGAAAGAAATTATTATAAAACTATTGAAGCTCTTTGAAACATCAGATTTAGCACCTACAACAGAAGTTGGCATTGACATGAAAGAAACTAATACTCAAGAATGTTATAACTTTAATGTTGAACATGTTGAATTAGGAACTCCATAGGGTGATATGGATGAGACTCCAAGGACTAATCAAATAAACAACAACCAGCCAATTTATAGAGATCAATGCACTCACGAATTCAGTAGTGATGGAACGCCCACAAGTAGATACTTCGAAATCAACAATCAAAGATTGAGATATGAGAGAGAGAATTAATCTATGACCAGTCACCAAAGTTATAGAACTGAAATACCAACGAGCATGATAGGCAGTGAAACCCACAGTCACAAAAATTATAAACATGTAGATGGCTCTAAAATGTAACTTATAAGGATGAAAACCTAGAAGTGGATGGCGCAGATGGAGATCAAAATAAGAAAAAGGATACCGTTTCCAACTGAGACATCGGACCCAAAAATAGATTTAGTAACTAGACACAACGATTTAGTCACTGAACTTGATGATGATATTGTTATGGGGGAAGTATTTTGGTTTTTAAGTTCCTGTGGTTATCATCTTTTGAAGAGCTTCCCGGATTATCCACAGTACCAGGAAACATTTGTCGATGTTTCGAATCCCAACGGGGATCCATCTTCAGGACAATGGAATGAAGAAATTGAAGATCCATCTTCAGGGCAATGGAATGAAGAAATTGAAGATCCCCGTTGGGATTCGAAACATCGACAAATGTTTCGTGGAGCTCTTCAAAAAAATTATGGGAGAAGTCATTCCTCGATTTTCTCAAACATTGCCATGGGATAAGCGGCAGGTGCTAAACATGCCAAGTCAATCGTGGGTTAATGCGATGACACAGAATTACCTATTAAGGTGTGATCGTATTTACAACCCAGATACTATTCTCTCCTTTAGAGGATTCCTTGTACACAGTGCTCCCAACGAGCCTTCCAATAAACATATTGATCTATGGGTGTGGAATCCTTTTCTTGGCATCATGAGTTCATTTTTGTCAACTCCAATCCATTTCTCGCTGTTAGATTTCCCTATCACTGTCGACAACTCTCACAGTGACGGACGTGTTTTGATGAATGTGTGAAGTCCTTGTACACGAACCTCTATCAAACTTCCCAGAATGTGAAGAATAACTACCCTTGTTGAGTGGTGCATTGTGGTGGATGAGTATGACATCATTAAAAAAAATGTTCAGCCATCGACATCTTGTAAAGTGGTGGCACTCTAATGGGGCCGTGATGGAAGTGTTACCAAGTATGTGGAAATCTACGATTCTGGTCGAAGAAGATGGAGGACATCGAGATTCCTTTGCAATATAACAATAATTAGAATGACACAATGAATGTACTGAGCATCATGCAACATGGTTTATTGCAACGATTCATTCCACTTCGTGGGGCAAGCCCGTGGGGTACCTTTGAACATTGTTGGTTTCAATCCCATTGAACACCGATGGAGAAACAATTTTTTGCCCATGCTTCTTGCACCCTTTCCAGAATTAGTAATTAAAAGGGAACTTTTGGGTTATTGACTCGGCTGCTCGGGCCTGTGGTGCATGACTACTATTTGTCACAACATTACGCATGCAGTTGCAACTTGACTAAGTTGATTGTTAAGATCACATAGTTTAGCCACGCTGATGAATCTAAACAAGGGACATGACTGTACGTTAAAAAAAAAAACTATGTAAGTATAAAAAATAAAAAATAAAAATTATTAGATTAACAAACATTAAAAGTTTTTTTTTTTTAATATTATAAAATTACTTTATTAATTTAATAAAGTTATTCATTTTTTGTTCGTTTGTGTGTAAGGAAAGGTTGTATTTCCACACAAAACAAAGTTTTGGGTACATAGTTCATTCAATAATGTCAACCTTTTTAGTGCATTCAACACTGTAAACCTTCTTTATGGCAGATGGTCTTAATCTACCAAATGGAAAACCAAATGTTTTTTACCATTTACCTATAGAGTAATTAGTCCAATACTACATAAATTGTAACATTTGAAATTTAATTAGCTTGTCTACAGAGTCATCATACCACAAAATATGATCAACAAACATAAAGCAACTAGGATTCAAACAAAGTAGTTGAAGTCAGATCTCTCGCACTAGATCCTGGGGGAGCAGGTGAAGTAGCCATGCGCGAGATATATCGCTCAATTTGAGCTAGGCAAACATCCATCATTTCCTTATAGAACCTCATATTCCTTTGTTCTCTTTTTACATCGACAAGGTTGGAGAAGGTATTATATTGGTCAATTTTTTTTTTTCTTCAGGATCCTTCCAATCAGAGTTTTCATTTTCGAGTAAAGAAATAATGTTTGAAGTTACTATTATTTTCAGCTCCTAGTGTGGCCAAGTCCAAAACCATTTGCCCAAATTCCTTCAGTACTGCAAGTTATACAGGGCATGTCTGTCACTAGGAACCATGTTTTCAAGGGTCTGGATTTCACTTTGAATCTCCTCAGGCAATACTGATTGAAAAGACTCACTAGTGTCTTGGGATTTTTGATGGGCTCGATTATGACCCTGGGGACCTTTCCCAGCCCCTCCTCCTCTTATGTTTCTCATGCTCTAGCGTTGCATGGGTGTTGGTTGACAAGGGTAAACCCGAGTATTACCAAGAAACAAAACACAATAGGAGAGATACATTGGTTCAAACACCAGCTAGGCTCGGAGGACAAAACTCCAGAGAGAACCGACACAACTCGTACCATCAACTAAGCAACAATCCAGAACATGTAAGCAATAATTCACACAAAATGAGACCACCAAAGCCAATAAACCTCCCCAACTTCTTTAACTAATCTTTGGATAACCATGGTTGGCCCAAATAAACGTATCAAACCAAGCCACAAACCAACTTATAATGCTACAACTAGGAATAATAATCAAGCTTCCATACCCAACTTTTTGAAATAACGCAATAGCAAGATTACAATAACTAAGGTATTTTTAGAGTTACCATGGGAGAACAATGCTCCAGATGTTGCTTGTAGTAGATAATTTCCAGTATCAAAAGCACAAGATTCCTTGTGACAGATTGACCCCCATACTCCACTACCAACTCTCGCATTGGGATGCCATCTCTCTCCCCTGTCATGGAGCCTCTTAAAACCATAGTGTGAAATACAATATCCCCACTAATAAGGAAATGATCACAGAGGTTATGGTTCACTGAGCTTTTGCTCAAGATTAACAAGTTGTTGGAAACTCCAAACCAACTAAAACAAATGCCTTTTTTCAATCCGTTGAATTCTTAGAATACAGTCCAAAACCTTCAAACTATGGCGACATACCACTTCTTAGCTGGGTAGTGGCACAACTGATATTGTCACTCCCTCCTTTGATTACAAATAACGAGTCTCCGGAAGGCCACATCAACATAACTCTGCATTACTCTACATGCAAGGGGGTGGCCATGCCGCCCCCAACCTTTAAAGTTATTCATACCTTGGGTTAATAGGCCCAATTACCCAAACCACCAAATTCCTCGAGCTACACCTCCATCGAGGATAAATCTACTTTATTAATATATAATTAAAATAAATAATAAATATAAGTAAATAAATAAAGTATTTGGGTCTGCAAGGAAAAATATTAACATCGACATAATGGAGTTAACCTATAAAATAGATAAGGGACAACACATTTAGAAAGAATCTTGCTCATTATGCTTTGAGGACAAAGCATCCTTTAAGTGGGCAACATTGTAAAACACATAATAATAAACAATAATAAATGAAAAGGTGTAAAGTTGAGACTTATAAAAGAGACATGTCTTTTCATATGAAAGGGCACCTCGCCTAGTATTTATAATGGGGCCCTAGTTTGGAACATCGTCAATCAATTTTACCATCTTATCAATATACATTTTTACAATACATTTGTGTATAATACATTTTAAATAAAAATAGAACATTGTTTGTTTACTACACCGATACTCCATCATTCTAATAGCATGAAGTCTCAATCTTAGCTATCCATATCATCCACTACCACATCATCTTTCCATGTTGACCACCCATATCAACATGCTATGTCGGCATCATGTCATCATGCCACATCATCTAAGACCTTCCTTTGTGCCATGCCATCATGACATGTCAACATGCCATGTTGGCACCATGTTAGCATGTCCTGTGATCCAAGGCATGCCTTCATGCCACATTATCACAACACCCCATCCCTTTGAGCATCAGGCCACTGAGCCACTTGTCACTAAGGAAAATTTGTAAGAGTTCCTCAGCCTCTTGCTCAATCTAATAAAAAGCCATCAACCAATGGGAAAATCCCCCCCTTCTATCTTCTTCAATTGGAAAAAATATTGGGGTCTATCATTATTCGGTGTCCATGGCGGTGATTATTTGATGTGCTATCTCGTACCTAATACTCTAACATATTGATACTCCTATGTGTTAGCAAAGAGTTGTCATTGATCTCAAATGTGGTTTATGGAGCATATCTTAGGAGAGTGCATACAACATATGGATTTTGCATGTTGATTGTATGTGACATGCAAGGCATGCATGTGATTTGTATACAAAATGTGGAGTTTGCATGTTGATTACATGTGACATGCAAGGCATGCATGTGAGTTGCATGTGACATGTGGAGTTTGCATGTTAATTGCATGTGACATGCAAGACATGCATGTGAGTTGCATGCAACATGTGATGTTTACATGAAGGCCGATACTAAAAACAATTTCAACATGAGTTAACTTATTGATCAATTAAAAACATAAAGAAACAATAGTGAAGCCTAACAATTAAGACAAAATAGAACTGAAATTTAAATAGACTGAAGAACACAAAGATAAACTACAAATCACTACAACATCTAGAATGAAGTACCAGAGGACTGAAACAACAAAACAAAATTGATTTAAACTAATCGTTCACTATGATTAAAATTTCTAAGTAATTTAACAACAAGAGTAGACAAAAATTAAAGAAATTGAAGACACTAGTTAAGACAAAGCATAACCAAAATGAAAACATGTTGTTAAACTATGAATCAAAACAGACTGACATGCAGATCAAAACAACATCAATTCAACAAAGTTCAATAGGTTAACTAAGAATAAAATTTTGCAGCTTAATAAGAAAAGTACAATCAGAAAAGAGGATTAGAGTGTTTAATTTATTGAATAGCAAAAAAACAACAATTAATTTGAATAATAGAGCTAAAGTAAATCTAATGCCTAAATCCAAAAACAGGAAATCAACTAAGTAAAGAAGCAGTTCTAAATTTTTATAGGCAACAACGGGGTATGAGAAAATATACACAAAAAGTATTCGAGTTATTTGAGTGTTTTGGAGTTTGAGAGAGCAACAAATATGTGATTTTGTGAGTAGAAAAGAGAATTTATTTATGACAAAGAAACCTTTATAATCTGAGTTTGAAAATTATAAGAAAGACATATTTGTAGGGATGTGTGAGTTGGAGCTTGCATAACAGGGAGTTGGTGTTTCCTTTTAGTTGGTGTTGATAAACAGGGATTCATAGCTTCCTGCAAGTTGGTTTATGAAAAATCAACAATTTGGCGCTTGCAGAGAAAAATAAGGATGGATATTTCTATAGGTAGCAGGCTACACAAAATTTGATGTAACTTGAAGTTGGAGCTTTATTTTGCATCATAATCAAAAGAGTTGGTGGTTTTCCCAGTTGGGTTTCCACAGTAATATCTTGTGTTTAGATATATCAGTTTGGTGTATTGTTATTCATTATTGTGTTGCTACGTATTTTTACTTTGAGTAAATAATTTTGAAATTGTCAAAATACTGATTCACACCCACCCACCCCCCCTCTTAGTCTTTTCCTAGTTTCTAACAATTGGTATCAAAGAAGGTTCTTTCTGAAACAATGTAACTACTGGAAGGTAGATTTCATGGATCATTTCTAACCAATATTGGATTACGTGAGGTGGAGTACCATTTTTTAATGGATCAAATTATACAACCTGGAAGTTGAGAATGAATGTCTATTTATTGAATGTTGATTTGGATGTATAGTTGTTTGTAGAATATGGAATGAAAAACAATGAGTATACGAAGCTAAGGAGGAAATATTGAAAGAATTGTCTAAGTTAAATTTTGAAAAGTGATTTCTTATGAGACTACAAAAGAGACATGGGATGATTTGTAGTACATCTGTGATAAATATGCTCACACTGCATGTGATATCAATAAATCTTGTTTGAAGGGTAAAACATACAATGGTTCAAAAAAGACTTAATATCATGAATTAGAGAAAGAAGAGGACTCCCTTGTAACAAATGGCCAAGTTGTTGATCATCACTGATCTGAAATTGGAGGAGAACTTCTCCTCCCAAAAGATGACCTTCCTCTAACGGTTTGAAAGTAAACAAAATGGGTCTTAATGTAAACAAGTTTTATAATCTATTCAAGAATGATGAGTTAGTTTTAATATTAACTTTAAACAAGCCACAAAATCACATGTAACTCAAAATAGCAATCATGAAGAGAGTAGAAATATAATTTTATAACGAAGTTCACCCCTCTTGGGATACATCTCCTGGTCTACTAACACAATTAGATTGCTCCATAGATTTCAATGTTAAAAGAGTACATGAAATTTTTTGACAACTAAGTGGATTGTTTCCCCTACAAAGAAACATTCTCTTGCAAATATTTCTCACTACGAAAGTATTACCATCTATAGTCAGACATGAAAAGTTCAACATGAAAAGGGCTCACACATCAAGTCCCTGTACTCCACCTAAAAATTGAGCATAAAATGTACAAAAGCTCCACATTAAAATACTGAAAATAGCTTTTCTCATAAAAGATAAAGAAGAGTTGCACCATAGAAGTCACATCTGTTGTAGATAAAACAAGAAGGTTGGAAAACCCCTACAATGTTCTCTCCCTGCTCGAAATGCCTTCAAAACCGCTTCAAACCTCTGATTGTCTCTTGCACTAAAAGACCCAATACTACAAAAATTCCTTCAAAAAGTGCTCCAATAAATAAACCGAGGTTTCCAATGGATTCATAATTCCCAAAAACCACTATCTAGGCTCTTCTTGAGCTCAAAAAGGTTGAAAAATGAGCAATTTATGGCTCTGCAAGCCAAGCTCTATTATTCGTCCTTCAATTTGGAAGAACCTCCTAAATGTACGACATTTGTTTCCCTTTAAACAGTTTAGGATGTGACAGTATCACCCGCAAACGGTGCATTTTTTCACTTCATTAATTTTCCCAATAACCCCTTGAGCGCAAAATTTGGGTCACATGGAACGCATACGTCTGGGGTTTGGGGCCAACTATCCACCCCTATCGGCATTAAATCCTTCCTCATTGGGGCAAGGTCACATGGAGGGCGATGTGGCCAGGTTCTCGGACTAACTGCCTACCCCCACCGGGCTAGCTCTTGAATTTTGGTCGTTGGTTACACACTGACCACATGATTGGGGGCCGACCTTAACTTCTGCCTCCATCGGACTCAGCTCCACGCCAATCACATGGTGACCATAACATTGGGGGTTGGGGCTGAATCCTCGCCCCCGCTACGGTAGCTCCTCAACCCTTCGTCGGTGATCACGTGGATGGTATAATGACCAGGGGTTTCGGCTAGTCCCCGCCCCTTCGACTTCAATCCTCCATCATAAATCTGTGGTAATGTGCGTGCGTTGTGACCTAGGGCCAGGGTTGGCCACCTAAGCCCTCCTCCCAAATGTGAAACCATATGACTTCAAATATAACCCGAGAACTATAGGGTTAAGAAACAAAGCGATGGAATAGTGGTGGAGATATTGAATGTGTTGTGGCATGTCATGCTATCAATCCCCTCTGAATCTTCCTGGCTCATAAAAAAAAATTTGACCAATGTGGAGGCGCCATGTGGCAGCCTTTGGTTGGGCCACGTGGCAACCTCATATTAGGCCACCAAATCAATCACGAACCAATCAAAATGTGCCAACAAACACCTATATGGATTAACCACTTGGTGAGTTGCGATTGGTCCACCATATGCCTAGTTGGCATGCTGATTTCATCATGACATCAACATTATAGACTACCCAGTTAGCCTACTTGCAAATGTTTTTGTTATTGGTAAAAAACTTAAAAACATCACAACTTTTTCATATGACATTATATTGAGGCAATTCAAATGTTATTGGAATCAAAACAACAAACACAAAAACTTAATGCTAGTTTCAAAATATTCTAAGCACTTTCATTTTTTAGCCTAATTTTAATCTCTGGATCAATCACTTAGGAAATACTAAGGAGATGCAATATACAAGTAATTTTTTGTTATATTATAATTGTAGAAGAATAGGTCATCTATATTCTAGATGTTCATATGCAATTTCTAATGAAAGAGATAATTATACATCTAGTAGTAGTGGAGAAGGAACTACATTCATAACAATAGAAAATATTGATACTACTCAAGAAGATTGGGTGCATCTCTAGTAGTGAGGAAGAAAGAATACCTCTTGTGTCTATAAAAAAATCCTTAGACTTAGAAAGGAAAGAAGATATTGAAGGAGATGAAAGTGAAATAGACCCTGGATGTGAATCTAGTAGTTCTTCTGATGAATTAGAACATATTTAATGAAAAAATCCATTTCAGAATATAAATTATATCTACTTTTGAAGATATTAAGAAGCTTACAACCAAAAATCATATAATAGAAGTTGATATAGTTGCATTAAGACATGATTTAAAAAATTTAAATGATCAACTGTCTCAATATCAAAAGCTTGAAAAGAGTATTCAAATATTAGATGAGATTCTTAGTAGCCAAAAATAGGTGTCATGTGAATAATCATGGAACTTAGGGAGAAGACTTCATGGCCAAGTTCCATGGTCAAAAGGACCCAAAATGATAAGCTTCTCATCCCGAGTGTATATATGTGGAAAGGGAGAAATCGTGGATGCTTGAGTTACCAACTAGACCTTTGTTTTTTCCAATGATTCTTGTGCGTCTTTTACCTTTCTTGATTTTTCTTTGTATTACTGCTCATAGCTCAAAGGGTTATAGCTTTATTTGTATGATGTATAGCAATTTTTACCCCTTTAATGATGAGTTACCTCATTTCCCATAATGGGTTGGGACATGCAAGGGTTCTTTCTCATAATATGAAGAGCAACATGTACTCAGGAACAAGGTGACGGCCTTAATGAGTGAGGTAGACCAAATGTTAGGATTTTCCCACGTGCTAATGTGTATGTCCAACCATCATTTTGTTTTTGAACTTATTTTGTGTTTTCTTGTGGCCATCATATACTTTTTCTTGTTATTTTAGTTGCATTGACCCATTAGGAGAATTTTGTGGTCTAAAATGGGCCTCCTAAGAAAAATGTACAACCAAAATAAACTTTATAAGAACCAATAGGATTCAAGATGATGATGTCAACCATTGGGGATGATTCACCATTTATATAAAAGGGTAAAAAGATTAAAAAATAATAAAACAATAAAATAATAAAACTACTTTTTCAACTTGTATTTTCAACTTATCTCCCAAAGTTTTTACTCAAATTTCGAGCGAGAGTACTCATTGGATGCAAAATTTAATTCCTCATCCAAGGGGTACATGTGTTTCATACTTTTGATAGACCCTGCTACATTAAAAGTGAGAAATACATTAAAAAACGTGATTGCAATCATGTTTTTAATGTATTTCTCATTTTTCGTGTAGAATAATCCATCAAATGTATGCAACATGGGTACTCCTTGGATTAGGAATTAAATTTTGCATCCAAAGAGTACTCCTACTCAAAATTTGAGTAAAAAATTTGGGAGATAAGTTGAAAATAGGAGTTGAAAAAATAGTTTTTTATTTTTTCCCTCTAAAATTTGATGATGTAATCAAATCTTATTTTATTATTACCACTATTATTTTATAATTTCCTTAGGAGGCCCATTTTAGACCTCAAAATTCCCCTAATTCTCCCAGGGAAAATTTCCAGGCCCTACCTAGGTGTAATAATGTTAGGTGTCAAATCCCAAAGAACCAATGGTCAGTTGAACCCGACGAAGATAAGTGTAGTATAGGGTTTATAATGTAATATGGAAGTGGTAAGCATGGAGTAGGGAGAGATGAGACTACACTATCTCAATCGAGGTTTACCAAGTAGTACCTCTCCTATACCCATTGGGCCATTATGGGAGGCCCCATTGGACTAGGAGGAAAGATTAAACCCCATCCCCCTTATTTAATGTGAGGGAACAAGACCGCAATCAAAACCCCTCTTCCTTCCAGGTTACCCCATAATCCATGTCAAATTCCCAAATACAAACAAACATAAGCACCCAATTGGAAAATTAATAAATTGTCTTTTGATCAGAAGACCACCTTCCAACACGTGCTATTGCCAAATGGGAGAGGAAACATATGACTAATGCAAGTGGCAGAGATATGAATGATACATATCATCAGCTAGTATTGGTTGTCAGGGGCTACTGGTTGGCTGACTAGAAGAAATTATGGGAAAAAAATTTCTCCTATGGTGTCACCCACTTTTGATGGGTAATACACCTCAACCCCAAATTTCCTTGGATTGGCTCAAAAAATTGATTAAAGAATGATGAATAGTGTGGGGATATTGTTCCAGATGAGAATCCATTCTTTTAGAGTGACACCTTATTTAGTAATTCGATCTGCTATAGTGTTGTTTGATCTAAAAGTATGGAAGAAACTAATCTTAGAGAAGGAACATGATTTCAAGGCTTGAATTTAGTCAATTATACTTTGTAATTTACAATAATTGGGGAGTGTTCCATGCACTAGATGCTAGGTTACTAACATAAAGTCTCCCATCACTACCAAATTTTCTATTTTTTCTTCTCTTTCCAAAGATAGAACTTGCAACAACCCATATGTTTCAGCTGGGTTTGTTGCAAATTTGCATAACCCAACTATACTCCATTTTTTTTTTCATGGTTCATTATAACTCCTCCTATCCTCGTTGTCCCTAATTTATACTATAATTTAATATTAAAACACAATGTTTATTTTATCTATTTTTAATATTGACAAACTATAATATTAATTTTATATAACCTACTTTTTAAAATCAATATATATCAATTTAATATATACTAGCTATACCCCAGGGAATGTTGAAGAAAAGCTCTATAGCAAGTAATCCAACTTAGACTAACAATTTATTGCATGTAATACACATTATCTTTTTATGTATAAATTTAAACCTAAAGCATTTTTTTACCATATTTTTCCTTTTTTTGTAAGTAAGAAGCAACTATATTAAATTTTGAAATTCAAGGAATTCCATAGAACTTAGGAGCATGGTTGGCCAAACTGAAGGCCCGACCACTGACAAATTTCCTTCCTGGACCGTCTGTAGTTTCTAATTATTTTCTCCCTACCAGTATTTGAGATATCAAAATTTACAAAAATGATGGAAAAACACCCCTTAAATGAGCTACCAAAGGGACTATTGTTCGATTGAATTTGATGACAAGCCCACTGGGCAGAGAACCAAAAAAGGATATTTAAAGGCTGCTTCATGAACTTAGGCAGTTGGATCATTCCTCATCAAACATGATGGGCTTCTCTGGCGTTCCGCTAGTAGGATCCTCTTCGATAGATAGTTGGATGGAAGACGCACCTTCGAGATCCTATTTGATGCTAGGCGCTGTTGATTTCCCATTTGGGGTCTTCACCACCCTACGCTTATGCAACACATAGTGTGGGGAATCCTTGGTAACAAATATTCTATGATGAACCATTTCAACATAGATAGTGAACTTGTCGTTCATCGTGTCCAACTTCTCCTATAGAGTCTGTTTGGCATGCATGTTCTCTTGCATTACGAGGCCCAATATATTATTTATGTTCCAGGTGAGTTCGATGGTCCAAATGTAAATTTTCTCTCGAGCTTTGGTGAGAATCGGGTCGGGTATCCACCCGAAATGAGCATCCAAGTCTTCTGCATTGGTATTCTTTTTTATGTTTATGACTTGATTCTATAGGTGAGTAATATGTTCCTGGATCTCTTTGGGGATGGAATTACGAAAATTTGAGGCCGCATGTTGAGCGGCCAATTCAACTCTGGTTCTAGGCCTCATATTAGCCTGACGCCATCGGTCCATATTTCAACCTCTAGTGCAACGACTGGTTGAGGGGCCAGAACTGGAATGTGGTGTACGGGCCATACAGGGAAGTTGATGGAGAGGATTAGAATGTAGAGGATGATGGCTAGGCGAATGAAAGAGAGAGAGAACAAGGGAGAAGGTATGATAATGGAGAGGATAAGGTGGAGGGTATTCATAAAGCTTTCTGGAGTTGGGGAGACCGAGAAGAATGATGAGAGAATTAAAACAATGAAATCTGGCTTGAGCAATGTAATCAATATCCTTGATTGATTGATGCATTATATTGGTTGAAGGTCTTGGAGGGTGACGCTTCCATACAGGGGGCATGCTTTGGATAAGAGAGGCATTGGAGAAATTATTATGCATGGTACTTGGAATGGAGCACATCTCACAATCTTAAAAGGCTCATACGAGTCGATCAAAGGTAATCTGCAAGTTGGTAGTAAAATTGGAGGGCTCATTAATGCCACAACCGTCTTTGTCCTTTTGATTGATTTCTTCACATTATTGGTGAAGAGGTTCATCCCTTATATACTTAAATGGAAGGGATATTAACATGTCCTTGTCATTTTTCTATCAGTTTGCAAGTCAGTCCACCATAGAGTTGGCCTTCTTTCTGACCACATAGAAGTGGACCCCTCTCAAATTCCTGATGTGTTGTTGAATGTGATGAAGGGTTTTCATCAACCCCCAGTTGTTGATCACTTTGTTGACCAAAGAGTCTTGCTAGAGCCTACAGGCAGTAAGGATGGCCAGCGCAGGGTCTCCCTCAATGATCAACAAAATGAACTGATGATCTTTCACAATAGCAAGGTTGTCCTCCATGGCCTAGAGCTCAGCTGCATTGTTGGTGGAAATCATCAATTTTCCATGCAAAATCCAGAGAATTTCACCCATATGATTTCAAAAGACTCCACTGAAACTTGTTGTTCCCTTGGATGCCCCATCATAATTGAGTTTGATCACGTTTCTTTTTGGAGGAGACCAAATATTAAAGATTTCAAGGAAGGTTGAGCGAGGGCTGGGAGTGGCAGTGAGAATTTTATCTAGGTCCATAAGTTGGAGGATTCAAATATCTAAGGCTCAATGAGAGCCATGTACTGGAGGGAGGTTGGACATGGAAAATGATTCATGAATTATCTGCTTGACAATAATAAAAAGGTGTTCCCATGCATTCTTCTTGTTTCTGAATATTCACACATTCCTTTCTTTCCAAGTCACTTAACAGATGGCCCCTGGGAGGAGGCTCCAAGTTGCATTAACCACTGAGTGAGAGGATATATGAGGCTACCAATTATCCAAGGTGTCTTGAATAGAATTTATATTTATGTATGTTGCTATGAATACTTCCTCTCGCCACCCATAGAGCGCAGAATCATAATCACACCAGGAGTTCAGGGGATGATTTATGGATTCTTCTTGGTTCTCACACATACAACTTCAAGATGGTCCAGAGAATCCTCTTCTCTAGAGGCTATCCCAAGTGAGGATTTTTTTGTGGATTACCAACCAAAGAAAGAGAGTAATTTTTGGCCAATATTATTTAGCCTATAGAGTGACCCACCACTGGCTTTGCTCCAATTGTTCATAATTTGCTAGATATCCATAGGCCTCCTTAAGGTTGAAGACACCCACTGAGTTTTCTCCCCACCTTAATTTATCCTCCTCTTGATCCACCAGGATTTGGCACTCCTGAAGCCACTCATCAAAGAAGTCCCAATCTAAATTATCAGGTAGGGGTTGGTAGTCCTTCTTGTTGATCCATTCTCTCCACCTATTTCCTTGTAGGGTTGGTTTCCAATATTGAGCCACTTAAATTTCCCCTTTAGCCTGCATTGACCTTTGAAGGAGAGCATGGTGCTCTTCATGGAGGGTCGAGAGTCGTTTCCATGCATCCTCCCAAAATTAGGCGCTCTCCCCATTTCGGATCTCCCAAAAAATATGATGTTGTGTAAATTATCTGTTCTTCCAGGCCTAGTTCCATATGGCAGAACCTAATACTTGTCCTAAGATTTTGATGATATCTCTTTGGCTGTGGTTAGGAGCATTCTTATCTTTCCATAAATGGGCCCAGGGGGTGGTTGGGGTGTCCAACCACCTCCACCAAGTTTTTCCCCTAGGGCCTTCCCCATAATTTCTAGATATCTAAGACCTATCCCATCAAATTTTTTGGGCTTGCAAAGTTTATCCCAATTAACAAGGGCCCATTTCCTTTTTTGCTCTAATCCCCGCCAAAGAAAGCTCCTTTAGATGTTGGAAATGGTGTTCATAATGTTTTTAGGAGAAACTAGAGAAGAGAAGAGATACATGGTTATGGATTGGAGGACTGATTTGACCATAATAATATGACCTACCAGATTGAGGGATCAAAAAGTCCAATTGGAGATCTTGCTCTGCAACCAATTGAGGAGATCCTCCCATTTTGATTTTATTAGGGCCTTGTCTATGACAGGAACTCCCAGGTAACATATTTTTCATTAAAATATAACATGTTGAATAATATTAGCGTGTTTCTGAGCTATATTATTCCAAATGAAATTAATATAACATTTACAACTTAGGTGTTAGACAAATCGTTTCATTACATCCCATGAGTAGAGAAGCCAATACTCAGAGAAAGAAAAAAAAAAAACACATGTACTATCAAGATGATGAACACAAAAGAAGAACATATTAGGTTGGATTCCAATCCTTCTTCAGAGTATTGACATAGATCTCTCCATTGTTTTCAATATTAGGATGGCATTTTTTTTGTGACAAAATACGTTACAGTTGAAGCTAATAAAAAATATTGAAAAAAGCACTAGTTCATTTTTCGGTTTTTAAAAGACATGCATTTAAGTAGAAAAACAAAAAGGATGTTGTTCTCTAGGCATATGAACGTTCGAAACAAATATAACATTCATTTAAGATAATGTAATATAGAAAAGTTATATGAAACATCATTGTAAGGATCAACAATTTCCTTTGAGAGGAGAGTTTGGAAAATTAGGGATTACGATTGGTTTTATTGGAAAAATACCACATTCATATGGAGTGCTAGTTGTAGGAACATACACCAAAAAACACAAATGTATCTCATGCTATATAAATATAGTAATAACCATGCAAATAATAATGAATTCACATGCTTTAGTAAATGTGATACAAACAAATGATTTCTTTCAAGTATAGAGCAACCAAAATATGTTGCATTATTGTAGATTATTCTTCTAGAATGTAGATGACCCTTCAATGTATGGAAATATGGTTGAAAAGTTGACATCATCCCCCACCATTTTTATACCTTTAGAATGTGATTCCTCGAGACACTTCAAACTCACAATTTTTACTTTCATCGTGTCACACACACACACACACACACACACACACACACTATATATATATATATATATATATATATATATATATATATATATATATATATATATATATATATACACTCCAAAATGTGAAGCATCACAAGGCTTTACATTTTTATAAATTTTGGACTAATTTAAACTCCATACATTTAATTCATGCATTAAGGAATATGAAAGGAAAAAGGGAAATCTTGCACTGCAAAAGAAACGAAAAAACTATGTATCAATATAGAAGAAATATAAACATTTACAATATGCCAATTTTCCAATTTAATAATAGGAAAATGCTAATAGAAAACACAACATGGTCCAATAGAGATATTTTCTATGAGATAAAATACCCCCAACTATTCAATAGCCACATACACCAATTGGATCAAAGTTTATGCTACATTTCACTAATAAAATTGGCAGTTCATCTAGTTGCAATGGCTGAGAATTTCCACCTACTGATTTGGAAGAAACCTCCCTATCTTGTAGATAAGATGTAATATCACAACTATTATTAAACACAACTGTCCAAGATATAAATTTTTTGCATTTTTATAAATTTTAGACTAATTTTCACTTTATATTATTAAATTATACATTTAAAAAAATGAAAAAACATTAAAGAGAAATGAAAGGAAAAGAGACTTTCTTGTAGCTTAAAATGAGTCAATTTATGCCAAAAACATATGTATCAGTTAAAAAGGAACATAAACATTCAAAATATAAAAATTTAGTTGTAGAAAAATACTAGAAGCACAATGGCTCCAATTAAGTAGACATAAAGAACTAAAACGTCCCATCATACACTAGTTTGGTAAGGATTTCTACCATATGCCACTAGTACAATTGCCTAGAATTCCATTGCTACATGCCACTAGTACAATTTCCTAGAATTCAACTTGTAGCAATGGATGAGAAATTCCACTTCCTAATTTGTTGGACTTAACCTGTTTATATTGCAGGTAAGATGGAGCATAGCAATTTCTATTAACCTTGACAACTCGAGCATGACAACTTCAATAAGGAATGTGGAAAGAAAAAATCAGGGAGAAAATAGTTGAACATGAGAAGATGAAGGGCCTAGGTCTGCATTTTTGTCGATATTGACTTTATTATATCTGGGTGAAATATGTGTACAACACTAAAATAATAGACTATAATTTGACTTGTCACAGTAGTTCACAAGCGTCCAACTACTGATCTTAGTAAACCAAAAAGTAAAACGTCAAATATTGCAGGTAAAATCAATTACAATGACGATTTTGGTTTAAATTTAAGGTTTTAACCTGGTAGAAAAACAAACAACACAGTCTAATGCAACTAGATGATAATAAAATAATTTTTCCACCTTGAAAACATAAGGCATACTTCATTAGAAAACTAAATTGTTTGATATTGAGTGCTTGAAATAATTGGTGTTTTAGTCATCATTCTGAATAGTTTACTTTATCAGTGATTAGGAAAATATCTTAGTTTTCATCTAAAAATTAAGTGGAATCCAAAAGAAAAATATTGTGCATCACACATTGCATATAAGGATTTTATTTTGATTGGAAAAGTGAAGTTGAGGAGATCGATTGTTGCATCACTTGTCTGTTGCATTGTTGATTGATTTCTTCTTCCCCTAATTAGTTAGACCTTTCATTGTTAAAAATAAAATGAAAAGAGTTCTTTTTGTCATATTAGTTGCATCATAGGTGTGTTCAGGTGACATTGTGTTTTGAGCCTTGAAATTGAAACATAATTCAAGATATAACTCTAAAATTTACCTCAATTAACCTAAGGAGAATTTGAAACTTAATGACAGACATAGAGGTATAGGCTAGAGAAGTGTTTCAATGTCTTTAAACATAGGTGTTGTCATTTTTTTTCCAGCGTTGCATTTCGGGGGTGATATCTCGTTCCACGTACGTAAGTGTATTGGATCATTCTCTGCATCCCTTTGGGTATATTGGATGGCGCTCCACGCATGATAAGTATATGTCAACACTCTCATTGAACGATTACGCATTATACAACATTAATACGGACTGCACTTCCACGTACAATCGAGTATATTTTTGAAGTCCACCATAAGTTGCTATCTCGCCATAGCTAACTGAGTCGGCCACCTTTTTACATTGTGATACATTGAACACAACATTTGGGAAGATTTCCTACCCATACGTAAATCCTTGGTTTATCAAGGTGGTATATTGCATTTCATTGTTGCTTGGTAACCCCTTTTTTCCTAGTTACCCATATTTGTTTTTAATTGTGTCTTTAATTTCTAAAATCAATTAATTCACCGTGGAACAACATCCTCACCATGGAACAACTCCTTAGTATATCTTAGGTTGATACTAATGGCAACATTTCCCAAGTCTACCAATCAAGGAAACCCCTATGACAAGAAGCCTAGTCCTTTTCCTCCTTTTTGGAATATCGTTGCTCCTTATATGGCTACACTGTCCCTTGCCAGATTTACCATTGGTTTTCCAATTTGGTTATTCTTGACCTCTTTGGTTATGAATGTCCAAATTGCTTCTCAACCAATTTCTCCTCCACCTAAACAACATTAACCTCAAGTTGAATCTTTTCCTTCTTCACCTGTTGTTTCTTCATCCCTTTCTTCCTCCTCGCTTGGTGAAAGTATTGATTCTAGTAACTAGGAAACTAAGAAGAAGAAGAAGAGGATGAAGAAGAAGAAGCAAAATAAGAAGAAGGGAAACAAAACAACCATTGACACCCATGCAACTAGTATGGATATATCTTTAAATTATCCCTGCAAAGTTAAATTCCCTTACAGGTTATGTAAGGGTGACCACTTTCTTAGAGATTTCTTTGGTATTCCACAGGTACTAGAAGTGTGGTCCATAAGATCACATCATCCTTTATCGTCAACTTCTGGAAATCATGCTGGTGATAAATCCTCAAATAATGATAGTAAGGTCCATGTGAAATAGGGTACAATCAAATTTCCTTGTAGGTTATGTGAAGGGAATTATCCTATTGACCTTTGTTCTTATTTGGATGAAGCCTCAAAAGTGTTGGACAACCTTAAAACTTCACAACCTCATCTTCTAGCTAGTTATGGAAATATTTCCCCTGATCCTCCATTAGTCGATGAAGTGATTGATCAGAATTCATCTATATTCAATCCCACTTTATCTGAATGTGAATACCATGAGTCCATTCCCGACCAACCATTGGTTGAGAAAATGGTTGACCCAATTCCACCTTTAGTCGATCGTACCTTTCCCCTAGAGAGTGAACTTAATATTGTTCAGGTTCTTCTTGTTTCTTCAGGTTCCAATGAACTAGGGTGTAGTTATGCTGCCATGGAACAGGGGGGAAATCCTCCCATTACCACAACAATGGAGAGCAGTTCTCCCACCCCCATAACACAAGGGTGTAGTTCTCCCATTTCCATGACACACCCTACAAGTGGTATGATCACTTCCTTTGATTGGAGTCGACTGGAAGGATATATTATTCCTCCTTACATGAATTTATAGATCATAATACATGCTTATAATATAGTCATACCTGGCACAATCATAGAATAAGGTGAATCTATTGGTATTTTGTCCTCAACTATGTGGAAATATTTCGATTCTCCATAGCTTGTGCCCTTTACCCATATCTGTTGGCTTTTAATAAAGGAACCAATCAATCATTAGGGATCCTTCCTAAATTTCCTATTACTCTGGGAGGAAAGATTGTCTATATCGACATGATATTCATCCAAGCCCCTTTGGATTTTAATTTACTCCTTGGGCATGACTATGTTTATGTCATGGGATCTCTTGTCTCTTCACTATTTCATGTGATGTGTTTCCCGCATGAAGTAATAATTGTGACCATTGACCAAATTTCATTAATTGGTCCTAATTTGACTCCCAATCAACCAACATCCCTAAATGGTACTTGTAAGCAAGTAGTATCTCCCCCTCCATAGATTAATTATGTGACAACTTGTTCCATGCCCACGTCTACCGATGATGTAGTCGGTGATATAGTGCATTATTTACTAGGGAGGATTGGAGTCTGATATTTCCATTGGATCCTTTGATACCTTCAAGAGCCTTGTTCTTCCATTTGATGATAATCTCTTGGAAGCCATGGTCTCTTGGAGGCCATGATCTGATTTTAGAGTAGAGTTACTTGTCTTGTGTCAAGCTCATTAAAAAATGAAACAAGGTGTCAAGAAAAGTAACTTTTCTTGTGTCAAGATCGTTAAAAAAATGAAACAATCTCTTATAAGGATAGTTATTTTACTATGTAAACCTAGTTAAAAAATGAAATAGGTTCCTATGAGCATATTTCCTCTACGTTTCAAGATCACATAAAATTGAAACAATATTGAGCATAGTTCTTTTCCTGTGTCAATATCGTTAAAAATTGAAACATATCCCCTTCCAATTTGAGTCTTTGCTTAAATACCGTAAATTCCCAGTCGATTCTTTCACTTGATCTCATAAATGAACCTTAATTCCATCCACCTGTTAGCAATAAATAGTCTAATTAGGTGAATGAAATGAAACTTTGGGGGCATGTACCTCGAATTGATTCATTATGTAGGGGGCATGCAAACTTATTTCAAGCATATTTTTTCCTTATTTCAGTCTTGTGTAAAAATGAAACCAATTTCAAGGATAGTTTCCCATGTTTCAAGCTTCTGTAAAAATGAAACCATTCCCACTTTACCTCTCATGATTTCCATTTTTATCAGCTTGTTTTTGCCAGATGAGCTACTGGCTTTTCTCATCCCATCATTACCATCTTCTTGGGCGATAATACGCTTTCACTTGGTTGTTTTACCCTTTCTCGAGGAAACTTTGCAATGAGTGGTATCATTAGCCAACCTCTTAACCTCTACATGTTTTGATCAGTTCCATCATGACCATAACCAATCGCTATCCTTTTATATCACTCATTCCTCCAAGAGGAGTCCTCTTTCAACTCTTTTCAAACTCCCAAAATATGAAAGTAGTGCTGAGCACTTGTATTTTGAAACTCGTAAAAGCAAATGAAAATATGTTTACTTAGTATAAGTTTAACCCTTTTCTAGAGTGAGATAGAATAAATATGAAAAATGAATACCTTAGTCGACCATGACTAAGAGGTTCTCTTGAGTATTGTTTTCTACCTTTTCAGACTCAAGAGACTATCTACGAAAAGTAAACTTTGGAGTTTTCCTTTTTGTCTTTTTTTCAAACTCTCTAAACATGAAAAAGATGCCTAGTTATACCTTCATTGAACTCCTAAAAACATTAAACAACTATGGATTTTTCGAACATGATGAGACCGAACCACTCATTCTCAGGGTTTGTTAAACATACTCTGAGGGATTCATTCGAGGGATGAACTTACAGATCAAACATATGTTATCCTCCTCAAGCTTGTTAAAAAATGAAGAGGTATTGGCCAATATGGTTGGGGAAATTGGGAAAATAGGGTACTCCACTTGATAATGGAAACAAATCACACTTGAACATTAAACTCTTCCACTTCATATTCGTGGTTGTTATTTTGTGAAATTTTCTTTTCGTTTGGTTCATCGTACCATTTCAAAGCCTCCGTTTTCGGTTTTGGGTCAATGTTGCCAACTTCCCTCATTGTCTCCTTTGTGTTCAAGAGAAGTAATTCAATCAATATATGCTAAAATACTCTTAAGCCTTCATTCCATGTATGTCGTTCCTGATCCATTTCTATATCAACACCATTCTTTTTCAAATCATGATACTTGTTTCGTGTCACTAATGGGGGATACAACAAGGTCCTCTTGTGACGTTTCACTTCTTATTGACATCAGCTCATTATCCAAGAATTTGAGTTAGAAATGACATTTTGTTACCTTGGTGCTTGGATACATCAATGGAAATTTTCCTCACTCTCGACGACATGTTTACATCATTGGCCTTCGACCAAAATATTCTATGTGGTGTTTTAATTCAACTCAATTATTCACACCATATGGATTGTACTATAGTACCATGAGTTCCATTAACATCATCAATGGTTTCTCTCACATCTATTAACGACTTACATCATTGGCCAATAATTAGATGGTGTATGCCATGTTCGACTCCAACTCATTGATTCACATGGTTAGACTCATATATTGGATGATCGTGTAGATGAGATAGAAGACCCTGAACTAGTTTCATCCATTTGGGCTACGATTTCATGATTAATATAAAATCACACTGTATGATGGATATGATCTATAGACTGTCATCCAATCATGGGTCCACCTTTTTTCATCAATGGACATGTCTTTTGATCATTTTAAATGTAATTTTAGCTTATTTTTTGAGTATGGGTATGCCTCCCTCGTCAAAGGTGTCATGATGTAAATGTATTGTAACAGAAGATGATCTCGATGGTTGCTCTTAATTCTGAATTTTCACAAGGTAAAAAAATTTAGTCATCGATTTTCATTTATAAATTTGCGCTTTAGGGGGGAATATATTATAGGCCATTTTGTCGCATCTAGTCAATAGGCCTTCAAAAATGATCATTAAAATCCTTTGAACACTTTTTATCCTCCCTACACAAAGCCCTAAGAATGACTCTGTCAAATCTCTGAGTTTCTGCCTGAAATTGCTTCATTTCAATGATTTTTAGGGCCAACACACCCTGGCTCCTAAAATACCAATGTTCACCAACAAGTTGGCCCTATTTAAACCTGCATTGATCATCAACAAGTTTCCCCTTGCTGTGGGTGCGTTGATTATAGAAATTCAGGGAAAATAAAAAGAATCTTGAAGCTTCCTATTCCATAAGCTTTGAAGAGTTGTTATAACTATTTACCTTGGATGAAAGTCTCGAATGCTATCCTATCCTACCTTGGAGTTTTCATCCCTTATCCCTTGAGCTCATCCTCCCATTAAGAGTAGATCTCAAGCCTAGATTGGTAAATGGATAAAAACTCTCAACTTACCATCCTCTTCTATATATTTGTGGTCATTCAAAAGGTAGGGGTTTTCTTTTGGAGATATATTCTACCCTCATGTTGTTCTTGTGAGAGCCATTATTCCATGCATTAGGGTGATATAGAGGTACACTTTGTGTTAAGGAAAGAAAATTCAATTTGGATGAGCTCTTATACAATATCAACACCTATATTTGGTTGTAAATCTCTCCATTTATATTAATGCAAAGAGTTCTTTGTTTTCCTATATGTGATGGTATGATTTCATGTATTTCGATGTGATGCCCGGGCCACCTTCCTAAACCACATTCTCATTCACAAGCTATGCATATAATAATGCATCCCAATTTTATCCCAAAGAATTTTAAATCTGGCAATCTCTAACACTATGAGCTTTTCATAAATTACTGGTTACAAAAACCCAACCAATCTAGCCCTACCACATCGCATATCGCACTTCGATGCTTTTAACATTTACCTCCCGTGCATATCCTTTGAAACTTGCAATTGGCGGTTTTCGATTTGATCTTTGTTGTTTACCTCTCTGCCCTAGTTCTGCGCTTTGATCCCGACCGCCCGTTTTTCCCTTTGCACCTCCTCAAAAAACCTAAGGGAAATGCACCATTTCTCTATATTCTCTTATTTGAAATTAAAGGGTGTGGGCTCTAGCTATCACCATGTAATGTCTTCATTGAAACCTAAAACCACTTGCGGGGGCACTTAAGTGGTTTTTGGAATTTTAAGAGAGCGTTCCCGTAGTTGATTTCAGCCATCGATTTGCGGGTGAGCAGATTTAACAAGACCGCTTGCGGGGGCACTCCTTGGTATAAATCTTGTGCAATTTGTGCTCCCGGGTTGTCGTTGGGTCTAGCCACAATCCAAACTATTATGCACATGAACAAGCCCAACCTAACCCACCTTCACATCTCATCACGTAATGTTAATGTACCAACAAATAAATCAAAATTATTCTTTGACATACAATATTTTACCTTTTCTAACATATATTCTTTTTTTGGTGTTTTTGAAGAATATTTCAAAGGTAAATGCAAATGAGCCACAACACATGGCAACCTTAACTTGATTTCTCTTGGTTACATACTCATGCCAATCTTGGTATTGTATTATGATCTCCCAAAATCGTGAGATGGTGTCAGGCTGGAAGTAGACTCTTGCCTCCATAGCATTCGGGTACAATGTCTTGGAGCTAGCCTAAACCTCTTTCTCAATCAAGAACAACATCGTTTGAATCTGAACATGGCCACCAATGTAGTTATGAATGTTCTGTTTGTTCAGCTCCAAGTCCTCATAGGTGGTGATCTTCTTAAGCTTCTTCAAGTACTCGTCAATCTCTTATCACACTTGGTCCTTGCACTTAGCTTGGGCAAGTGAACCGAATGATTGGATATTGTAGGTTCTCACCATGAAGTCCAAATTTTTATATAACCGTGCCTATGCGGCCTGAAGGTTTGTGATGAACGTGGCGAGCTGATTATAGTTTTGGATCAGTATCTAAAACTTTTATTTCTCAAGCTCTTCCTACAGCTTCATCATATTTACCAACGTGAGTGGCACCACATTGTACTGCATTGTCAAATCATGCACATGAGTGATGGTAGCTTGCACATTCTTAAGGATAGTGACAAACTCTCTGTAATGAAGTTACAAGTTCTGCAATCATACAAATGCCTTATGCACAGTCATAAGCTCCTCATATAAGTCTTGCATAGTGTCTCCAAGTGTGGATACTCCAGCAAGTATCGGTGCTCTCATTTCTTCTAGGTAGAACTGTTGGGAAACTACACTTTGCGTTTTTGTGGGGAACTATTCAATCTCTTGTCGTGAAACCTATGGGTTTTGTACCAATTGTTTGTTCTCAATTGTCAAGTACTGAGTTTTTTATTATGAAGCACCTGTGAAGGCCAGGTTGGCTTCGAAAATAGTGTTTGGATTCTTGCTAGTGTTCGCCACAATCACCCTTTCTCTCATGAATGCAGGAGACGTATGATCATACGGGAAGTGATTTCTTTTGCGCTTGTACAATATTCTTATGTCGTTAATCAAATGAAATATTATAAACATTCATCACCAAATCATCATAAAGGGGAGCTACCTCCCCTTCCTCGCTTGGGAATTTCTTTGCAGTTGAAGGTGGTGGAGTCTGAATGGTGGCCTGAGGTGCGTTAGGCACCAAGTCCACATCTTCATCTTGCGGCTCGAATGCCACTTCCATGTTCTTGAATTCAATCAAATATTCAAGTTTTTTTAGAAAACTCCCATTCCTACACCTATTCGCTCACTCCTTCTGTTGCTGGTTGGTCTTGTACTGACTCTTCAACCTATATGGGTGTGGTCTCTTTGACCATGGCACCTTGTCTTCTTTCCTCTTGTCGCTTCTATCTCTCTTCTTGTTTTCTTCTTCTAAGCTCTCGTTATTCCTTCAACTCTTATTCTATGCTCTATGCTCTCTGCACTGCTTCTGCCAAGTATTACTTATCTCTCTCCCCCCACTATGATCTATGTTTCCTTTTCTTCCTCTTTGCTTCGATTGCCATATCTTTTTTCTTAGTGAGAGGATTTTCTTTCGTCTTTCATCTTTGTTCCTCCTCTGCATTATTAGCTACCTTCCTCTTTCCTTTGTCTTGCATTGGACCATTGTCACTCTAAGTCTTCTTGAAAGTCCTTTTTGAACTGATATTTGATCTATTTCGATGTCATTTTTTATCCCTTCTCTACAAACAAATAAGTGTCTGCATAAAATGGCAAGTTAACCATAACTTGTTTAACTGCTTCCCAAGCACTACTTTTAGTGGTTTCCTTTGAGGAAGCTCTCTTAGGTACCGTTGTGAAAGTGATTGCTGGAGAGATTCTCAACAATTGTTGTACCTGTGGGAAATAAATACACTGACGAAAAGCAAATATCAATTATAAGAAAAACTACTTTCACGACATGTTCATGCAGCAAAACGGGAAACTAACCATTAGGGGAATTTTGAGGTCTAAAATGGGCCTCCTAAGGAAAATATAAAATAATAGTGGAAATAATAAAATAATATTTGATTACATTATCAAATTTTGGAGGGAAAAAAGAAAAAACTACTTTTTCAACACGTATTTTCAACTTATCTCCCAAATTTTTTCCTCAAATTTCGAGCGGGAGTACTCGTTGGATACAAAATTTAACTCCTCATCCAAGGAGTACCCATGTTGCATACTTTTGATGGACCCTGCTACATGAAAAACGTGATTGCAATCACGTTTTTCATGTATTTCTCATTTTTCACGTAGCAGGGTCCATCAAAAGTATGCAACATGTGTACTCCTTGGATGAGGAATTAAATTTTGCATCCAACGAGTACTCCCGCTCGAAATTTGAGTAAAAATTTGGGAGATAAGTTGAAAATACGAGTTGAAAAAGTAGTTTTATTATTTTATTATTTTTTATTCTCTTTACCCTTTTACTTGAAACATGGTGAATCATCCCCCATGGTTGAAATCATCATCTTGAATCCTATTGGTTCTTATAAAGTTTATTTCGATTGTACATTTTTCTTATGATGCTCATTTTAGACCTCAAAATTCCCCTAATGTGGAAGGATTGATAAATTATTGCTAGGAAGAGGGTCTGACTGGCTTAGGGGACTATGCACTACACAGTCCCAATAGCCAATGTCGAAGCTTGAGGCTTGAGACCACGTAATGCATAGTTCAGCTTGGTTAGTGAGTTGGGATAGACTGTGCATTGCGTAGTCTCAGGGGCCAAGGATGTAGGCTCAGGGATAGTACTACGCAGTGTGCAGTGTGTTAGCTTGTACTGTGCATTGCATAGTTCCAGAGCCCAAGCTCTGGGCTTGGGCCTCAAGATTATGTAATGCCCAACTGGGAAAAGTGAACTTTGGCCAAGGGAAAGGCAGATATTCCAAAGGGAAGTGTGAAAACATAGAAGATATGAGATATAGTGAAGGCTTGAGTGTAGATCTGACTAAGTGTGATTGAAAAAAGAAAAATTGAGTGCAGAAACTGAACAAATGAGAAGTGAACAAGATCAGTGAGGAGAGTCGGCACAACGGTGACCATTGGTGAAAAATGAAGAAACCAATGTGAAACCTGTAAAAGGAAAACGATAACTTAAAACAACACTTCTATAGGATAAAACAAGTTAAAACTCTAGAAAGCATGCAAAGAAACCAACAAAACAACACTCATGCAAGCCAAATGACAAAAGTGACAGAAAAAATGACTAAAGGCAATAAATGCAAAACTCACCTGGAAAAGCGAAGACAATCGTACCGAAGGTTCCTTGATCTCCTCAGGAATGCTAGAGATCCAAGATAGAGTATGATAATGAGATATAGGGGCATCAATTAAATATATTTGAGAAATTATGGATTATGACGTGCATGCCACAAATAAAGGGAAAAGCAATGCATGTCGACAATTTCCAAAAATAACAGGTGTGCTTCCTTTGGGTTACTAAAAATAGATCCATAGATTCTAGGGATGTTTTTTCCTTTTCTTTAATTTTATTCTTTTCCTAGGAAAAATCTCCATGCACATCACTGGGAAGGATTGTGAAGTTCCGGGGAAATGGCATCTCCCGGCTCAGTGCACTGTGCAGTTTCTGAGGTCAATGAGGGATTGCAAAATTTCTAGGCTTAATTTTGGGCTACCTATCGTGACTGTGCAATTTCTGATCTCAAGGCTAACTTCCTGTTATGACTACACAATTTTTAACATTAAGGTCAACTCTGGCTCCATGAATTGTGTAGTTTTTGGAGGAAAGCCCAAAACTGCTGCATAAGGCTTATATAGGAGGTTAGCTTGTGACTTGGAAAATATTTTCTGAGTGAAGAGAAAATGAACACAAGAATAAATAAAAGATAAACATTAGTCAAATCATCAATACCTGATGGCAGTGCAAGGTAATCCCCTGTGGAAAGAAGGTTACACTCCAAAATATAAATAATGGAAAATTTTTGGAGGGTGGTTATAGCCTCTACAACATTGGTGACACACTCGTGGAACTCCAGCTCTCTGAATGAATCTGGTCTCGTGTAAAATCACTTTCACCCTTCCGGAAGTATTTTTCAATTCATTGATTATCAAAAATCCCTCACTTAGTCTGAGTTAAAGACATAACTCCTTCTATCCTCTTCATCAGTGGAACACTAACCAAGCCAAGTCACACTAAGTTGTTTCAACTGGGGATGATGAGTATTTAAGTGCACAAGTAAAAGGAAAATGTCGGTATTTATTTTCACCTATGGTGTTTCTCTGCTACTAGCAAGCCTGGACAATACCTCTACAGAGTCTTTTTAGGAACACAAACATTAATTCGCTACCAACTAGCTTGGACAATACCCCAGTGGAGTTACTTGCTTTACCTCTCTTCATAGGAAGCCTTTCTCTTCTTTCATCCTTTATTTTATTTTTTCATTTGTTTCATTTTTCAAAGAAATTTGCATATGCACTTATTTATTTCATGGGGCGGAAGAGGGATCCAGACTTATTGAGAGTAGAAGAGGTTGTCCCTTCAGAGAAGGATGTTTATGTACACCTATAGCATAATTTTTAAGTTTTTCCTCCCCTCCTTACTCTACTCGACTAGAGTGACAAGGATTAACTGAATATATAAAAACAAAATAGAGTAGGTGGAACCAGTTAAAACCCAAACATCATGATTTTACCGTGACTCTCTCTAATAAGGAACGTATTTTCCATCTAAATATCATCAACCAAAAGAATGCATGATTCATGCAAAGAGAGGGAATAGACATAAATCCAACTATTGGTAGAAGAATAAATTTCCTCTTGGATTTCACCATGATTAGTTTAGAAGCCAAACACGGTCTCATGTAGAAAATAACCTAAGAATGAAAACCAACAAATGAAAGGATCGAAATGGAAAACAAATGAACAAAATAAAATCAAAGCAAACAAAAAAACACTACTCCTACTCCTAAACTAAGCAGAACATAAGCGAGACTCATGTAAAGTGATACTTCCAACGCAACCACCGACACATTAGTTAGCCTACATGGGAAAGGGAATACATGTCAAGAAAGATACACAAGTAAAGCATACAAAAATAAAGATAATGTAGAAATTTAATACAAAAACATGTATATTATTTGACTCCCCTGATCTAACAATTAAATCCACTATTAAATACATAATCCTTCTACTCAATTCTTTGCGGAAGTTAAATCGTCAATTGCAAACACATATAAAGCAAAATCAGTCGCACATAACAAGATGTTTTACAGAGAAAGTTTAAAGCTAAAAAACCCAACTATAATATCTTATGTATATCAATGGAATCATGTAACAATATCATACAAATCCCAGCTCATAGAGCTCTCAGTATAATATACAATCTTCACATAGTGTCATGCAGAAATTTGCATATCTATGCACCAATTTCTTGCCTCCTGACAGCCTGCCTCCACTGTGCAATCCCTACTGAATAATAACCCTGAATGAATTCGACCTTACCATGCCTTTACTGCGCAATACTCATAGGCATCTCCAAAGTGTGTGTGGATGCATTGAATGCTCCACTATAGTCACAACTGATAGTCAAACACACCCTTTCACCTATCTCTCCACTGGGTCTCCACTAGATCTGACATGCAAGTAGTTAACTGTTGTATTTCTTCAGTTGCAAGTAAGACACTACTTGTGAATTAATTCACTCATCTTTCACTAGTGTATGTTCAGTTACAACTAGCAAAACTGAGTTAAACTAAATAACAACTCACATAACTACTCTTCCAACTCTGTTACAACTTGCCACAATCAGTTATAACTAAGTCCTCCATGCATGAGTCACCAACCACCCTAGGAATTTCACAATTCCTTCAGCCCACTGATATGCCACATCTGTTCACTGAAATAAAGTGCTCCAAGAGAATAAGTTACTATTTATTGTCTGATTATTATTAAGGGCTAATAATAATCGACATGCATTCTATTTTTAGATTAGCAAT
Source organism: Pinus albicaulis (assembly GCA_034641835.2). Taxonomy (NCBI): domain Eukaryota; kingdom Viridiplantae; phylum Streptophyta; class Pinopsida; order Pinales; family Pinaceae; genus Pinus; species Pinus albicaulis. Next base: position 250,086,091 of record CM076583.1, on the reverse strand, counting down.
CTATAAATAGACTTCACCCATCTTCTAAAAATAGAAACTCATCTATAGATAGAATTTTCTCAACCATATAGAATCAGCATCCTGCTAATTTTAGATTTTTCTCAACATGTCTATTTTTAGACATACACCTAAAAATAGCATGTGTGGGCCCCACATAGTTTAGGTGCTTATTTTTTTCTAGGATCAAGGATGATGTTTCTGGATGCCACTTTAACTGTTTCTTGTTGCAATCTTCAACACTCCCTCTCAACAAGAAAGGACTATATTTGCATGCACCCTGCAACTCCATGTATCCGCCCCTTGCATGAAACACTTCTGAAACTGAATAGCCTCCAAACAACTCATTCAGTCTAATGCATTTGTCATCAAAGTCTTCTGACTTCTGCTTAGCTACTGCACATGTCTTCAGGAACCACTGCATTGTTGAAATATACACCCATGCACTCTGCACTTGCTGTCAACTCTGATCCGCGCTCTAGTATCTGACATTGTCACTTTGATCTGACTACATCAATCCAACTGATCATGCTACTACTTCTCTGTGGGTGCCTCCTAGCCAGGTTCAATTCATGAGATCCACACCATCTCAATGAATCCTTCCCAGAAATCTCTTCTTAGAATTACTCATGCATGTCGCCCCACCTCTCACCTAGTGGTATAACTGCATGCACTCCCTCTTCCCATGAAATTTCTCTGCATGAGTGGTTTCTTCCCCTCCATGATCCTCCTCTTGTGGCTTCTCCACATCCATAGGTTCACTCTTACCTGCATCAAATCCTGCTCCCTCTCAAGCATCAATTGCATGTCTTTCTCGCACTTCCCAAAAGTAGGAAGCTCCATAGAAATCCCATCTACTTCAAGTATGTAGATATTATTAACTTGAATCCCAACCTTCTTGGCTTTCCCTGTTGCTTTGTGTCACAGGAAAAATTGTCCTTCACTAAAGACAACATCATAGCCTCTATCCTCTAACATTGTGACTAAGATTAAATTCTTCTTTAAACCTGGAACATGCACAACATATTTTAGATGAAATATTTTACTTGACACCCTTTGAAATGTAATGGTACCAATTTCGGTCGCATTGTATCGTCCATCGTGTAATATCCCTTTTTCAGGAATATTAACAATGTGCTAAAGAAAAACGTTGTATAAGAAAAACTGTGCAACAGAAACACAGATCAGGACTTATTTCCTCTTATTCATGTTGTATGGGACTTATATATTTAATTTCATCTGAAACAAATCAGTTTAGATACATTAAAAAGATCTCCAAAAAACTAGACTAGCTAAAAAGCACCCAAAGAGGAAGGTTGCAGCCAAATGCAAACACTGCTTCAGGAATTGCGCAGTTTTATCAGATATTCAGTGGATATCAGCAAGGAGGTTTATATTTCAGTAATATAGTATCAAATCAGCATTATGATGAAGCTCTTTCACTATATAGTAGAATGCATGAGACAATACAGCAAGAAATCTTCAGAAAAGAGAGCTAGAACATGTACATTTGCATAAATGGCTCAACAACGTTATTTTTAAGGAGCTTCAGTAGCTGGAAGTTACAACTCAGATCTAGGACAGATTTTTGGACAAAACATCAGATCTATTTCAGATCTGGAAGCTAGATAGTCTTCTCTTCAAGATCCCCTTGGAATTTTGACAAAAGCATGCATAAATAAGAGTAGATCTGAGAAACAAGTTGCAGATCTGTAAAATGCTGCAGTAAATTTTTGAATATGACATTTCATTACAATGGATCAGATCTAAACAAAACATGGATCAGCAAGCTAATCCATGGATCACCAAGTGGAAGGCAAAGCCTAGCACTAGAGATCTATGATCTAAACTATGAGCAAAGCACCATAAAGAGATCCACACCAAAATAACGCAGTATTTCAATATGAACAGCGTTGTAGCTTAAATTACATAGATAACCACTACAAAATTGCATATCTGAAGTACAAAGAGAAGAGACACTCTTCCAGGAGGTTAAAAGACACACTCCATGAGAAGAGGCTCCCAAAAATACACTAGATCTTGCAGATCTAGACTTCCACTTGTTGTAGCTTGCAGAAGCAGCAAAACCCTCAATGGATCAGCGTTGCTAATGAAAGTAGAGCTTGGCCTCAAGCCTGATAGTGGTTCAATTCAGAAAACACTCCTCCCATAATCCTCAAAGGAAGAGGTGAAATCCCTGCATAGGAATTCCAAATACAATCCTCCACTAAACAACAGAGGATGGTATTTGTCTAAGCAGACAAATACTCAGAAATATGATCAATCAAAAACCTTCTCTTGTTGCCCTCCCTTTCCTTTTATAAGATGAGAAAGCCTTTGCAAACCCTAAACCACCTTGATGAGTTAGCCCTTTTCACATGAGAGGCTTCCTTCTAAAACTGTGCTATCCCTTTTGGAGATGCAATGAACCTAGACAACACTGTTGATTTGGTCAAGGTTGACCCAGTCTTTAGCTCAAACCTCTTTCACACCTACAAGTGATTATTTACATGGCCCTGATTTGTCTTTGTTCACATGGGCATTGATTTATTTAGACTTTTCAGGAGTTTTACATGTCCTCCTTTATTCATTTATTCATGCAACAGAAATTAAAAAAAAATTGAATGTTCCTCTTAGCTAAGGCTAAGTGGGAACATTACACATCGTTACCCAACTCAACATGCATCTGGAGATCTTTCTTCTCCAAGTCACTGAAAAGGTTCTCATCTCCCGTCATGTGAAAGGAAGCACCACTATCAAAGTACCACCCCAATCCCAAAGCACTAGACGCCATGCATGTGATCAATGATAATTCAAGCTCAAATTGCGAGGCAAGAGCCTCACCAGCTGCAGCTCTAGAAACCATCTTGTTCTTCTTCTTATGTGGACAATTTGTGGCAATATGTCGAAACTTGTGACAATAAAAACACTTCACTTTGGACATGTTGTGCTCCTTACCATCTTCACCGACCTCAAATCTAGAATGGAATATCTTCCCCTTCTTCTTCTTTTCCTTGGAAACCAAAGAAAATTCCTTTTCATCATCATGCTTTGATGAAGAGCCATCCCTGGTGTTCCACCTGAACTCCTCCTACACTAGATCCGACCAAAGTCGCTCCCAATCCGACAGTTTTTCCCGTCCATTGACATAGTCTTCATAACTATGCCAGCTCTTCGGAAGTCCAAGGAGGGCCAAGCTCACCAAATCATCATCCGCAACACTGAATCCTACACTCCCAAGCTCATCCTTGCGTTGGACAAACTTTGTCAAGTATACCAGAGCAGTGTCGTTCTTCTCCATCTTGATTTTTCTGAGTTTATCCTTCGACGCAAATTTCCTATGGTCACTCCTGCTTGGAAAAGATCTGTCAAAGCCTTCCACATAGCATATGGAGTGGCTTTCCCATGAAGGCTTGACACAATATGGTATTTCACGCCTTCCAACAGAATCCTCCTTGCCCTTGCTACTTTCTTTTACCATGCGTCAAGTACTGCAGCATCCGCCGAAGTGGGCTTGGGAACATCTCTCTCGATGAATTCCTTCAAGCCATTATCTTCAAGCACCGCCTCCATCCTGTCCTTCCAGGTTATGTAGTTCGAGCTTACCTCAAGTTCATACTCCAACTTCAACCCATTGAAAGCCATTTCAATGTTTACTCAACTGTCGCACCAAGGAATTCTTGTAGCAAATTCGAATTTTCCACTAGCACAAAACTCAGCACCGCTTCAATATTGCAATCTCTTCAGTGATTAACACTGCTCTGATACCATGTATAAATTTAATACAAAAACATGTATATTACCGGACTCCCCTGATCTAACAATTAAATCCACTGTTAAATACATAATACTTCTACTCAATTATTTGTGGAAATTAAATCACTAATTGCAAACACATAAGAAGCAAAATCAATCGCACATAACAAGATGTTTTACTGGGAAAGCTTAAAGCTAAAAACCCAAACTATCATATATTATGTATATCAATGGAATCATGTAACAATCACATACAAAGCTCAGCTCATAGAGCTCTCAGTACAATATACAATTGTCAAACACTGTCATGTAGAAATTTGCATATATATGCACCAATTTCTTACCTCCTGATAGCTTGCCTCCACTGTACAATCCCTATTGAAGAAGAACCCTGAATGAATTCGACCTTACCTTGTCATGACTGTGCAATACTCATAGGCATGTCCAATGTGTGTGTGGATGCATTGAATGCCCCACTATAGTCACAACTGATAGTCAAACACACCCTCTCACCTATCTCTCCACTGGGTCTCCACTGGGTCTGACATGTAAGTAGTTAACTGTTGTATTTCTTCAGTTGCAAGTAAGACACTACTTGTGAATTAATTAACTAATTAATTCACTCATCTTTCACTAGTGTATGTTTAGTTACAACTAGTACAACTGAGTTAAACTAAATAACAACTCACATAACTAATCTTCCAACTCTATTACAACTTGCCAAAATCATTTATAACTAAGTCCTCCATGCATGAGTGACCAACTACCCTAGGAATTGTGTAATTCCTTCAGCCCACTGATGTGCCACATCTGTTCATTGAAATAAAGTGCTCCAAGAGAATAAGTTACTATTTATTATCTGAATATTATTAAGGGCTAATAATAATCGACATGCATCTAAAGGTAGAATTTTCTCAACCATCTAGAATCAACATCTTGCTAATTTTAGATTTTGCTCAACATGTCTATTTTTAGACATACACCTAAAAATAACCTGTGTGGGCCCCACCTAGTTTAGGTGCTTATTTTTCACTAGGATCAAGGATGATGTTTCCAGATGCCACTTTAACTGTTTCTTGTTGCAATATTTAACAGATAAGACAATGTAAACCAAAATGTTTTAATTTGAAATAACCCGCAGAAAAGTAAGAATGAAAATCGCAAGGAAGACAATCTGCAATTGTGTCATGGTGTCTTGAGACACTGTGAGCCAAAGACTTACACATGAAAAATTTTGAATTGCAAGGTCAAGAAAACATAAATAAAGAAAGAAATTTTCGTTTTTCCACAGTGCTCTCCAAGTACGACTCCTCCAATGATTGAGCGGTAGGATCACTAAAAACAGATGGAGGATGCGAAAATTGTAAAACAAAAGGATTTTCAATATGTGAAATGGAGTGATAAGGATCCTCAAAAGGTTCAACACTCTTCTTATCAGATGTGGAATTTACCTCAAGGCTACGAGAACTTGATATAACCATCAGCTCAGGCTAAAGTGCCTCGACAACTTAAGGAAGATCCAACTCATTGAAAGATAGATCATCAAAGGTCAATGGCTTGGAAAAATCAATAACAGGAAAATCAAAATCGTGACCAGTTGAATCAATGAAAAGGTCACGACAACCACGACCAGAAATTTTAGGATTGTGAATGGGGGTATCCTCATGATCTGATGAATCATATAGAGGGGAAGAAGAAAAATGAGAAATTTCACCCTCTATGTTTCTAGAAAGGTATGATTAGGAATTGGGAAGATCCGTGAAAAAAAATTCATCCTCTCTGCATTTAAATGAAAAACTGACATCCCACAAGTTTTATGAATGATTAGAAGTATTAATAGTATCAAGAACTATTTTTTCACATGATTCAATCAGAATTACAGAATCGCAGACAGTATCAGGATAATGCAAAAGAGTTGCGGAAGGAAGAGAGTCATCCTTCATCACATATTCTTGTTCGACTCTTGACTCGTGCACATACTCATCATAAATGACATCGTTGGTTGGTTTCTCAACAACAAATCCATCAGAAACCTAATACTCATGAACATCAAAGGAGATATTTGAAACAAATGAACACACAAACTCGTACTTCAGAGGATTAGACGGATCAAAGGATGGAGGATGAGGAGAAAAAAATTCATTACACTCATCAAGCTTGTAGTCCAAAAATGTGCAGGGGTTCTGAGTATGTAAGATGGGAAGAGATGGTGATAGTTCAGCAGACAGATCCTGAATTTTTCCACCTCAACTCGCGGAACTAGAGTTGTTTGATGAGAAGTGGACGAAGGGTTTACTTGAAACAAAAACATTGTCCATTGCAGATTTAGAAGCTCTAGCCTTGTGATAAGTTGGGAGTGAATTAAAAAATTCTAAGTCATGTGGAGTTATTTAAATGTGAACAAGATGTATAAATTATTTGGTCAATATATCCCAATCAACTTCATTTTCTGGAAATTCACAACAAAGGAGTACAAAACGATTGTGAAAATGACGTAGCGACTCATCGGATGATTTTTTCAATTCTGAAATTTTCTTACACAGTTGTTCATGATCATGTCCGTCAAAAGCATGGAACAATTATGTGACAAAGTGTTTGAAAGAGTGAATGGAGGCATTAGTCAATGTGTGACACCATTTCCTTACGCGCCCTTCGAATGTGAGAATGAACAACCTACAACTAACATCCTCAGGGGGGATGTGGTGCTTTGTGTAAAATTGAAGAAAATGATTAGTATGCTCAAGCAAGGTTGTTTCATCATCGCCTTCAAATTTAAGATGTGACAAGTCATCAACAATATTCGCTAGCACTTGTAATTTTGTATCTATAGACAAACATGTCGGGAGTATGATTTTGGAAGAAGTCATAAAATGAGTGTGAAAATTCAAAACATACTTCAAGGGCTCAGCATTTCATCTGGCCCTCCTCTTAGCACCAAAAATGTTGACGGTGTTGGACCCGCTAACATTCAAGGGATTTCCCTGATATGAATTCCGAACTATACCTCACACTATTTGGAGTAGGAGTCCCAACAGTGGGGTGTTTAATGCTATGCCTTGGATCACAAAATGCATAGAGTGGTGTATGGTGTCTTTGGTCAAAGAAAGTGTGTGACCCTGTGGAAATTCAATATGATGCATGAGCGGTTTTAACAACAAAGGGGAAAGGAAGTGTGCTCTTGGAAGCCTATAATAGTACGCATCTTGAAAGGAACACGTGAGTTGAAAATACATCACACAAACTAACAAGAAGAATAGTCCAAAAGTTAAAGGTGATGGGTTAAAGCATGAGCACGCATTCAACCATATTCGTACAAATGCAAATATATGTGTAAGTTAAACAACATACATCACAAACGTTTACAATATATGCATGAAGACGTGCCAACTATGATTTTATTATGAAATAGTTCATAAACACATGCGTAAGTTAAACAACATACGTCACAAACATTTACAATATATGCATGAAGACGTGCCAACTATGATTTTATTATAAGTTAAAGTTCCATTCATACATACAACATGAAAAACCACTTTCCGCAATAGTGGAACGTGAAGTAAACATCACCTACTCCTCCCAAATAAGTACTCCCTCTACGCTAGGGAGAATCCAAGGCCGACACAAAACTCCCAAGCCCTTTCTAAGCGTAAGCCTAGCCAAAATCTTGGCTCCCAAAAACCTGTTACAAGAGTTATGAGGATGTATTTATAACCAAAGGGTCGTGACTCTTGGCATGTCCCCTTGGTGACTCTTGGACTCTCCTCATGAATCCTCACATCACATATGAATCTTCACATTCCATTATGTACACATGGAATTCTAGTTATAAAATAATTGAAAATAATATACATTTTCCACTCGTACCCATATAAGACAAAATAGGGTAGAGACAACTTGACATTCTAACAAGACAAAAAACTATGACATTCGACTTTGGGTGAACTCAAGTCGGGAAACCTCAACTTGATATCTCTCGGTCACATTCTCATGCTAATCTTGGTATTGTACAATGATCTCCCCAAACTGCGAGATGGTGTCAAGCTGGAAGCAAATTCTTGCCTCCATATCATTCAGGTGCAATGTATTGTAGTTGGTATGAACCTCTTTCTCAATCAAGAACAACATCGTTCGAATCTCAACAGGGTCACCAATGTAGTTCTTCATTTTTTGTCTGTTCAACTCCAAGTCCTCCTTGGTGGCGATATGCTTCAAACTACTCTAAGTATTTGTCAATTTCTTGTCGCAATTGGTGCTTGTGCTTTGCTTGGGTAAGTGAACCATCTGATGGGATCTTGTGGGTTCTCACCATGAAGTCAAAATTTTTTTACAACTATGCATATGCGGCTTGAATGATTGTGATGAACGTGGTGAGATGCTTGTTGTTCTGGATCAGTATCTGAACCTTTTCTTTCTCTAGCTCTTCATGTGGCTTTATCATCTTTACCAACGTGACTGGTGTCGCATTGTACCACATTGCCCAATCATGCACATGAGTTATGGTAGCTTGCACATTATTAAGGATAGTGACAAACTCTCTCCATTGAAGTTGAAAGTTTTGCAATCAAAAAACTGCCTTATGCACAGTCATGAGATCCTCATATAAGTCACACATAGTGTCTCCAAGTGTGGATACTCCAACAAGTATCGGTGCTCTCATTTCTTTCAAGTAGAACTGTGTGGAAGATGCACTATGCGTTGTTGTGTGGATTTTTTCAATCTCTTGTCGGGTAGTCTATAGGTTATGTACCAACTATTTATTCTCGGTCGTCAAGTACTGAGTGTTTGATTTCGCAGCGTCTATGAAGGAAAATTTGGCTTCGACAATAGTGTTTGGATTCCTCCTAGTGTCTACCATATCACCCTTCCTTTCATGAATGCAGGAGATGCATGATCATCCAAGAAGTGCTTTCTTTGCACTTGTAAAATATTCTTCTACAGTTCATAAAATGACAGATTGTACACATATGTCACCAGATCATCACCAAGGAGAGCTACCTCCCCTTCCTCGCTTGGGGCTTTCTCTACGGTTGAAGGTGGTGGAGTACAAATGGTGGCCTTATATGAGTTGGGAATCAGGTCCACATCTTCATCTTGTGGCTCCAGCCCCACTTCCATGTCCATGACTTCAATCAACTATTCAAGGTTTTTAGAAAAATATTGTTCCTGCACCTGTTAGGTCACTCCTTTTGTTGTTAGTTGATACTATATTGACTCTTCAACCTATACGGGGGTTGTCTCTTCCGTCGTGGCACCTTGCCTTCTTTCCTATTCTCTCTTCTGTCTCTCCTCTTATTTTCTTCTTCTAAGCTCTCATTCTTCCTTCAACTCTTGTTTTTCTCTTTGCGCTCTCGACACTGCTTCTTCCAAGTATTTATTCTCTCTTTTCCTCTACTCTACTCTCTGTCGCCTCTGCTTCCCTTTTTCTTTGATTGCCACAACTATTTTCTCAGTGATAGGATCTTCTTTCGTCTTCTAGATTTTTTACTCTTCTGCTTTGTTAGCTACCTTCCTCTTTCCTTTGTCCTGCACGGGACTTTGGTCGCTCTAAGTTTGCCTGAAATTCCTTTGTTAACTCATCTTTGATATGTTTCCATGTTATTTTTTATCCCTTCTCTACAAACAACTAAGTGTCTGTATAAACTAGAAAGTTAAACAGAACTTTTTCAAATGCTTCCCGCAATACTGCTTTCAATGCTTTCCTTTGAGGTAGCTCTCTTAGGTTCCATTTTGAAAGTGACTGCTGGAGATATGCTCAACAACTACTGTACCTGTGGGAAATAAAATACACTTATGACAAGAAAATATTAGTTATAAGAAAAAAAACTTTCAGGACAAGTTCATGCATCACACCAAGCAACTCACTGGAAGGATTTAGGAAGATGGTCTGATTGGATAGGGAACTATGTAGTCCCAGAAGCCAGTGTCAAATCTTAAGGCTTGGGACTACGCAATGCACAATTCAGCCTAAGCAGTGAGATGGGAGAGACTGCGCATTACGTAGTCTCATTGGCCAAGGATTCAGGCTGAGGCCTAGGACTACACAGTCTCGGTGGTCAAGGATTCAGGCTGAGGCCTGGGACTGTGAAATGCACAATGGGGCCAGCCTGTACTACATATTGCGCAGTTCCATAGGCCAAGCTCTGGGCTTGGGCCTCAAGATTACGTAATGCCCAGTTGGGAAAAGTGAACCCTGACCAAGGGAAAGATATATATTCCCAAGGGAAGTGTGAAAAATGAGAAGATATGAGAGATAGTGAAGGCTTGAGTGCAGATATGACTAAGTGTTTTTGAAACAAGACAAATCGAGTGCAAAAAATGAATAAACTAGAAGTGAACGAGATCGGTGAGGAGAGTCGCCGCAACAATGACCATCGGTGAAAAATGAACAAACCAATGCGACACTTAAGTAAAATGATAACTTGAAACAAAAATTCTACATGCTAAAGTAAGTTAAAATACAACATGCATGAAAAGAAACAAGCAAAAAAAATACGCATGCCAGCCAAACGGAAAAAGCGAAAGAAAAAGTGACTAAAGGCGATAAATGCAAAACTCACCCAGAAAAGTGATGACAGTCATACTGAAGGTTCCTTGATCTCCTCGGTAATGCTAGAGCTCCAAGACTGAGTGTGAGAATGAGATATAGGGGCATCAATTAAATAGATTTGAGAAATTAGGGTTTATGACGCGCATACCACAAATCAAGGGAAAAGAAACACATGTCAACAATTTCCAAAAAAAGAAGGTGTGCTTCCTTTGGGTTACTAAAAATAGATTCCTAGATTCTAGAGATGCTTTTTTTCTTTTCTTGGCTTTTATGCTTTTCTCAAGAAAACTTTCCATGCACGTCACCGAGAAGTATTGCGTAGTTCTGGGCAATTGGAAGCTCCCTACTCATTTCACTGCGCAGTTTCTAAGCTCACTGAAAGATTACACAGTTTTTAGGATCAGTGATGGGTTTCCTATCATGACTATGCAATTTTAGAGCTCAAGGATGGTTTCCAGTCATGGCTGTGAAATTTTGAACATCAAGGTCAATTATGGCTCCATGAATTGTGCATTTTCTGGAGGAAAGCCCATAACTGCTGCGCAAGGCTTAGACAAGATATTAGCTTGTGACTTCAAAAATATTTTCTAAGTGAAGATCAAGTGAAAACAAGCATAAATAAAATAAAAAAATCAATAAAAGCATGAATACTTGATAAAATGCAAGGTAAGCTCCTGTGGAAAGAAAGTTAGGCTCCAAAATCTAAGTAATGGAAAAATTTTGGAGGGTGGTTGTTGCCACTACAACAGGTTCCATAATTTTATATGCTTGTTATAGACATGGTTCCATAACAAGTTCTAGCTATGGCTCTTGATGACTCTTGATTGTTGAAGGTAGTCGAATTAATAGCACCTGAAGGGGTGATAGCCGAAGGTCTAGGAGTCGATATGAAAGGAGTAGGGGCAGGAAAATGTTGGACACCACCCATAATAAGTGTAGTTGGTATTCTTGGACTAGGCGTAGTTTGAATAGTGAGATAACTAATTAACAATGTTCAACTTGTTTTATTTGGGGTAGGTAACAGTGGAGAAAATTTTTCCGCAAAAGAGCACGACTCACAATGCATTGATGGATGGTGATGTTCTAGATAGTGATCAAGATCTAGAAAGAAACTATAGATGGAATTTGTGGTGTAGTATTATCAAAATAATGTTGTAGTTATGAGCTTCCTTTGAATTTTGCTTGACACGAAGTAGCGACATTTTTATCATTCATGGGATTGCTTCTACAATGGTTCAATTCAACGTCAAAGGTGGTGTGATTGTAGTGTTAATTGATGTGGAGGAATATGGAGGTGATACCTGAGCTTGCCAACATGGCCTGAGGGGCCAAACACCAAACCGGTATTGCTAGAACCATATTGAGAAATGAGAGTGTTGCAATGACTTGGTGTGAGACAAAACTAGGTGGGGGGAATAAGAAGGGTTTTTGGGTGATAACATATGGTAAGAAAGAAATATCAGGAACAACATTGTTGTTGGTATCCAAAATGGGTTCCTGATCTTGAGGGGTGTAGCAGGTGTTTATTTGAATTGGGTGAGAAATTCGAGGCCTGAGTCGTGATAGACTGGGAGTTGGAAGTATTTGAGGAATGTTGTAGCTAGGGAACTAAAGCTTCCATGTGACACAAAATGTTTGTCAATATAGCACCATGGACTCCCAGGAGGGGAGTTATGGGGGCTCCCTAGGGGGTAGTGAATGGGGTACTTTGACAAGGAGAGAGACCCAACACTCCTCCTGGTAATGGAGGGAGATTTAGAAAATGTCTAAATCGACGGGGAGCCATGGGGTCCCCTATGGTGTCGAGTAGAGTGTGTGCTACTTTATGTGATTGAGGGAAGGATATGATTCTCAAAGAAAATATATCACATACATAAAACAAAGCAAAAATGAAATTATTACTTTCCCTTTAACTTTAGACTATATGATCAATCAAACAAAAAATGGTTTTCATTTTTTTTTCGTATGATAAAAGATCCTATGAAGGCCTATTAATACTTGCCACTCTCAAAGTAACTGAGCCTTGCGAAAGATATATTCTAATGGGTACTGGGTCAATGTACCAAAATAACTAGCGATGCCTATTGAAATTTGCAACAAGAAATATTGAAAATGGCAACAAGAAGAGGCTTCTAATTTAATTTTCCCTTAATTAAATTAGAAGGAAATTGTAATTCCATATCACATGACAGCTTGTACGAGTTAAATAAATTAGGAAGACTTAGTCAGTTCAATTAATTTGAGTTTAGGTTCAAACTAGAGGCATGTAGAGTGTCTCCTACTGTTTAGGAGCCTTGGTTGAGTTTATTTTGAGTTGTAATTAATTAACTTAATTTATTTGAGTTAAAATCACTTAACTAGTTATAACTGGTGGAGGAACTAGTGAGAGGTCAAGTGAATTAAATATAATTTAATTCACATGTAGTGATCCATAAGATAATTGATAATTCACTAAAAATAGCTCATGCATATCAATTCTGAGGAAGACCCAGTTCAAATTGGAGTTAAAGGAAGTGTACTATCAGTTGTATAAACAGAAAATTTTACAGGTGGTGCATGGAGTCAGTGGAAGAGCCTTGATGTAATACGAAACTATTATTATGGAATTTCCTCATTAAATATGGGCCTATTCCTCATTGAAATGGGCAAGGAAACAGGAGCTTGGAAGGCTAGGAAATTGGCTAAGTATTGGCCAAAGTCAGCCTAGGAAGTAGTGAAACAGACAAAGATAGTGCAGAGAGCTCTCAATCCTGAGAGAAGCATTTTTTTGTTCTCATATTCTTTGAATTATGTAATATACATATAGCGAGGTTTTTTAACTAAGGCTTTCCCTAGATAAATCTTTGTGTTATGTGATTGAAATTCTCTCTTTCTTGTTCATGTGATTATGCGATCGTAATTGGTTTCCGCAATTTGTAGAGTAGATTCAAGTATTTGTTTTTAGAATATTACAAATATCAGTTCGAATCTACGTGTATTTTCTTCATGGTATCAGAGAAAGAATCACTATAGAAGAGAAGAATATGATTCTTTTTTTAGTAGGTGAATCAAATTTGCAGATATACACTTCAGGATCAGCAATAGGATCGGGATGTTCTTCTATGGATTGAGACTCGAATATGCCCTTGAGGGTAGTTTGAATTTCATAGCTTGGAAGGACATGATGGAAGTAGTGTTGGACGATAAGAGGTTGAAGGAATTCATAGACAGTATATTCTCAGGCCCACAACAATAGAGGCTCAAAATCTGGATGCATGGAAGAAGAATGTAGCAAAGGAAAGAAGGATTATATTGGAAGGAGTTTGAGATCACATTGTCTTGAAACTCCATGGAAATGCAACTCCATATTCTATGTGGAAGGCCTTAACAGATTTTTTTTAGAATAGCAGCAACCACAGGATGTTGGCGTTAAAGGACAAGACCAGAAAAATCAAGATGGAGGAGGGTGACACAATACCAAAGTACTTTACCAAGTTCACCCAATTTCAAGATGAGATTGGAATTTTTGGTGTTACTATTTCTGAAGATGATCTGGTGAGCCTAGCACTTCTAGGCCTTCCCAAAAGCTAGAGAAGCTTCTATAGTATGAGCGATTGTGGTTCGACTTGGTGCAGGAAGAGATTAGGAGAAACACCAGAGACAGGACCTCTTCCAAAGAAGAGGACTTTACATTAGTTAGTAAAGGAAATAAAGCAAAGGGAAATAAGTCCCAAGGCGAAGAGGGAAAGAAGAAATATGTGTCCAACATCAATTGTTTTCGCTGTCATGATTTTTGGCACTATGCCACGAAATGTCCATAGAAGAAGGCAAGGAAGAAGGAGAATGTAGTTGCAGCAGCAGGTGAAGCTCTAGATTCAAAATTCAAACTTGATTTCGCTCCCATTGCATGCATGGCAAGCACTCTATTGGGATGCATGTGGTATCTTGACAACGGTTCCTCGTTCCATATAATGGGGAATAAATATCTCTTTAGTGACTTGGAGGAAAAAGACCTCAATCAGAACTTAGAAATTGGAGATGATGGGAGGTATAACGCGACCAATATCAGTACAATTACTTTTTAGAGGGAGTTTGGATCCCCTCTTAGACTCACAGATGTGTTGTTTGTTCCAGGACCGAATAAGAATCTTGTTTTTGTCATGGTATTGGAAGATTGTGGCTATGATGAGATATTTAGTAAAGGGAATATTTTCCTTAGACACATCACCACGGGACGGGTGAAGCAGATCGATGTGCGATTCAAGAACATGTATTCTATTGAGGTTGAAGATGCATGCACAACATTGATGAGCAAGGAAAAGGTTAGAGACTTGGTGGTTGAGAGGGAGTAAGAATTACCTCTCAACATGCAACCTCAAAAGAAGCCTCATAATGTTGTGGAGCAGCCAAAACTGGAGAAGCAGACAGGAGACCGAGTGGAGGCATCCACTCAAGCAGAGACCTCTAGTCGGGGGAAATTTCGAGCCAAGTGGGAAGAGGGAGCACATGAATCCATACCTCGAGGTGAGAGGTGCGGTGATGTAAAGTAATAGTCCCAAGAGTGCAAAAATTTGGGTAGGGTCCATTGAGATGTCTTGTATCATGGATAATTACCTTGCTACGGGGGCCCAAAGTACATAGTAGCATGATGGATCATTGGCGGTTGATGCAGTCATATGTCAGAGTGACAGATGCAGAGACTAGCAATAATCAGATACTGGGGAGTGCGGAGCAGAGTTGGCAGCAGTGCAGATGGCACAATGCAGAGTCAACAACAGTGCACATTTTTCAGTAGACAGTGCAATAGCTCATGCATGTTAGTTCTAAGGAAGACCCAGTCGAGATTGGAGTTAAAGGGAAGTGTACTATCAATTGTGTAATCATAAAATTGCACAAGTGGTTCATGGAGCCAGAGGAAGAGCCTTGATGTACTGCGCAACTATTATTAGGAAATTTCCTTATTAAATAGGGGTTAATTTCTCATTGAACTGGGCAAGGAAGTAGGAGCTTGGAAGGCTGGGAAATTGGCTAAGTATTGGCCAGAGCCAGCCACAGAAGCAGCGAGGAAGATAGAGATAGTGCAGATATCTCTCAAGCCTGAGAGAAGCATGGTATTGTTCTCATATTCTTTGAATTATGTAATATACAAATAGCGCAATTTTTAAGCTAAGGCTTTCCCCAGATAAATATGTGTGTTGTGCGATTGAAATTCTTTCTCTTTCTTGTTCATGTGATTATGTGATCGTAATTTGTTTCTGCAATTTGTAGATTAGATTCAAGTATATTGTTTTATCATATTAAAAATATCAATTTGAATCTACATGGATTTTCTACAACACCTTCTAGCAACCGAAGAATCGACCAAGGTAACGGATGAGGCTTTGGTGCTGCCCGCACCTCCACCTAAAGGGATGGATGCCCTAGATTTTGGCCACTAAAGTACCTTCGTCCCATGTGAGAATTCGAGTAATTAGCTTATTGGTAGTCAGTTACCATTACCGAGCACTAGATGGTTCAGGTAGCCCCAAATATTACTGCACACACTAGACCTAAGCAAAACTTCCTATGAATCGGGTCATTTCCATGCTCAGGTATTATTTTTTGTGGGATTATTGAAGGATTTTAAGCTCTCTAAAAATTCAACTGTTATTTCTCAAAGATGTAACATGACCATGACGCCTTATGGGATGCCTACCCCTAATGGTCCTAAACTGAACTATAAATTATTTGGTGGCCCTTGTGGGGAATTTAGTTGGTTCAAGATATGGTAGCAATTAAGGGTATTACTTTTCTTTAGGGTGTGAGATGTAGGATAAAATAAAATAATTATCATAATCTCTGGAAACTGGATGCCTTCTAACACAAAGCTTATAGAATCTTAGAGTGTGATGTGTAACTGTGTGCAAGTGATCAAGTGAGCATGAAAAGTGTGATAAGATGTGGATATTCAGTGATATGTTACAATATCCTCCTAATTACACTAGATTTCAATTGTTCCTTGCATGAAAAAAATGATGTGCAGATAATGGGTCGCTTACTCTTTCTCCTACTATACTATGTGTGACTAAAGGGAGGTGGAAAACATAAGTGTGTTAAGAAGGATTTCATATGCTAGCCCAAGTTCACCTACAAGACGTAAGGGAAACCAATATTACTTGCTTTCTGAAATGACACTTGGCCCTAGTCCCAAAACTAAAGAAATGAAGAAATACTTTGGTTAGTAACAATATTTGTGGATGATAGACCACTTACTCCTTTATTAATTAAGCTAGGTGATTTGCAACAACTAGCAAAATAGATTGAAAACTATGTGTGGAATTTGACCACTTACCTTTTTCCCCTAATTAAGCTATGTGATAATTTGGAAATAAAAAATAATTTAATCTAATTATCCTACTAATTGTGATTAGTAGAGTAATTAAGTAATCTAAAATGACTGGAAAAAAATTGCAGAGGTGAAAGAAATTCACTAAAGGTTGTCAATGTCTTCAGCTGGAAAATATTCACTTATACATTATGTTGGACGACTTTGGGCATATTTTGGATTATACAAATGTGTGTACGATTTTCTTGCGTCGACATACATAATATGAATTTTGTATATACGCACCTTTTGTATATCCATGCATATACGAAATATGAAATATGTACATATCTTTCGTATATGGACAACTTCAATATATGTAAATATATTTTGTATCTGCACATATCTTCTATATATGTGCATATCTTCTGTATATGTGCAACTTTCATATTTGCACATACACATAAGTTGTGCATATACAAAAGTTGTGGGAAACTTCTGTAACATGCATATATGACAATCTCCAGATATGCACAACTTCTGTATATTCACATTTCTTTCATATGTGTGCAACTTCCATATATGCGCATCTCTTTCCTACATGCACATCTATTGTATATGCACATCTATTATATATGCGCAACTTACAAATATGCACATATACGAAATAAGTGCATATACATAAGATATACACATAACTTCCATGTATATGAAACTTTATTATATGCATATATATGGAAAATGTACATATACATTTAAGCAGTGTACAACTTCCGTAATATGCATATATGACAACCTTCATATATGCATAACTTTCGTAATATGCATATATGACAAACTTCATATATGCATAACTTCTGTATATGCGCACATATTTTGTATATGTACAACTTCCATATATGCACATATCTTCCATATGTGTGTAACTTCCATATATGTGTATCTTTTTTATATGCACATCTACCGTATATGTGAAACATCCGTATATGCACATATATTTCGTATATGTGTAACTTCCTTATATGTTCATATCTTCTATATATGAATGTATTATGTATATGTGAAACTTCTATATATGCACATATACAGAAGATATGAGCATATACAAATGATATGTATGTGAAGTTGCTTTAGGATTAAGTAAAATTTTCAAGTGTTTCAATTAAGGTTTTAAGCCTTTTTTATCAAATTATTAAACACATAAACATGGAACTAAAACTTGGTTTTTGCATAAAACATAAGACAATATCATCATAACAAAAAACACACAACAACAAATCATGAAGTTCACCCCTCCTGGGCTATATCTCCTGGTTCAACTTCCAATGGTTGGGCTTCTTTCATTATGCTCAAAAAATGGTGTTTACAATAAATTACAATACTCAAATGACTTTATTGATAGATCCAATGGCTCCAGAATAGTCAAAACCCCCTTTCTAGCCTCTTTCTGCTCCCAAAAATGATAAAAACTGAATAATTTATGAGCCTCCCAAGTTTTTCATCTATTCGTCCTACAATTTCGCCCTGCCTAAAAACTGCCCTACAAATTCGCCCCAAAAAGCACTAACGGGGCAACGTTTTCTCCAACCACCAGTGAAAATTGTGACATCATTAATTTTTCCTCTAAAAACTAAATGCAGAATATTTAATTAATATTTGGGGGGTCGGGCTAAGCCCTGGCCCCTGGTCTCGCCCTTATTTCCTGTGGGTGTGGTGACCAAGGCTGGGGCTAGCCCTGACCCACCCCCAAACGCACCATCCATACACTTTATCCCCCTTTTTATTTATTATTTTGGTGGAGGGGACCCTTTATCCCCCTTTTTAATTATCATTTTGGTGGAGGGTAACCCTTTATGCTCCTTTTTATTTATCCTCCCTACCAAATTCCATAACAAATTATCAATTTTGACATTTATATCACTAAAAATTGCAGGCCATTTGGTATTACCTAACTTTCTCTTCAATCTCTTCATGTTTATCTATGCTCAATGATGATGGCGTCTACCTCTATTATTTAGGAATTTTTCGAGTTTCTATTGGGAGTCTCTTGTATGGAGAAGAAATGTCCACTTTTAGCCTAGGATACCATGTGCATGACCAAGATTAGGGGAGGATTGGGCCTTTAGGAACCAAAAATTATGACAATTGTCCTAGGTGCAAAGATTTGGTGGAGATGCATCCAAGGGGGTTAGACATTTGGAAACAAATTTGGAAGTCTAAGTATTCACCTTAGATACCTGAACAAAGTTTTATCAGAATGAAAACTTCAACCCCAGGCTCATCTATCTGGACCTTGGCTAAGAAGGGGATTGATTTGATTCAAAATCATTGTGACTGGGAAGTTAAAAATGGATGCATATTATTATTATGGGCAGAATTCTGGCAACAACTACCCAAGTTAAAACACACGATGAGTTGGAAGAATTAATACAACACATGGAAGCCAACGATAGAGTTACATTAGTGGATTACTAGTTAGAGGAAACAAATGAGCAGAAATGGCATAGATGGATTTCCCTATAACACTAGCACCCTCATCTAGAGGGGGATGCCTGGGGAAACTTCTGGAAAATCCTGCAGGATAGTAAAATACCTCTGTCTAAGAAAGGGGATACATAACTAGGGTTATGGACCTAAAGGTACCTTCTTTGTTGAAGAATCTTATCACCTAGAAGCAAGACACAAATATGTACCAAAAGAAGAACTATGGACAAAAATTTGGAAGAAAAATCCTTGGCCTAAGGTATTAATATTCCTTTGCTTGTTGTTACAACATAAGTCATTAACATGGGAGAGTATTCCTTGGCCCTAGGATTTGAAATGGTCTTAGAAATTATGTTGTGGGTATTCAAAGCTCTAGTTTCCTAGTAAGAAAGCACAAACTAAGGATTCTCTTCCTCTATTTTATCAAACCCTATTAACAAAATTAATGAAAACTTGAAATCCTTCCCCAAATCTCTTCTCACCTTACTGGAAGTTTTAGTGTTGAGTTGAAAGTGTCGAGAACTTTAATTTTGCCTTGAATTATGAAAGATTGTGTTACTAGTTTGGATTCCAAGTCTTGATATATTTGGGTCCTCTCTATTGAGAATGTATTATATCCTTTGCATGGTTATCTCCATATTTTATATAAGAAAAAGGCTATTATTTCGTGGTGATAATATTGTTAGTGATAATGAATATTGGGATACCTTTCACGGATTTTGATAGAACTCTTAGATTTGGATATCTTGATGGTTTTTATAATTTCTTTGCTTTATCATTGAAGAAAGATGATAGAAAATGATTTATCCAATATCTTGATAATAGTATTAATTCTCTTGATGTTTGTAGAGATGCTTTATTTGGTAGATGGTTGGAAAAAATAGATAGTATATTTCTTTTAAATAAAAAATTTCTGATCCAAAGACAACAACACAATAGAATCTTTTCGTTGAAGGATGCCAATGGCAATAAAGTTTTCCAACATCATGAAATGGAAGGATTGCCTGTTAGACATTTTCACGATATGGTGATTGAACCTGTTAATAACAGAGAAGCAGCAATTCGACGCATAACACCGCATATTCCATCTTTAGTTTCACGGGACTAGAATCTTGGTTTAATGCAAAGTATTACCTTAACCAAGGTGGAGGATGTCGTTAAAAATATTCCTAAATTTAAAGCTCTTGGCCTTGACAGTTTTACAGCTGAATTTTACCAGGCCTGTTGGTCTTTTCTTGGCCATGATATTTGGGAACTGGTTGAAGAATCTAGGTGCTCCCGGCAGGTCTACCCATGGTTGAATTCCACTTTTATTACCCTGATTCCAAAGCAAGCTCAGACGGATACTCCTGCAGGCTTTCACCCCATTGCATTGTGTAATGTCATTTACAAAAAAAATTCAACTATAATGGTCAATCAATTGAAACCAATTCTTCTTAATATTATTTCTCCGAAGCAAACATATTTTGTTAAAGGAAGACAAATTTTGGATGGGATAGTCACAGTCCAAGAGGCAATCCATTCCTTAAAAATGAAGAAATTGCAAGGTATGTTGATAAAATTAGACCTCTCCAAAGCTTATGATAAGTTAAATTGGGATTATTTAAAAGCAGTGCTACGTTCATTTGGGTTTGATGATCAGTGGCTGCAATGGTTATTCTCCTGTATTTCTACTCCTAATTATTCCATTCTTGTTAATGGAGTTCCTAGCCAAACGTTTAATGCAACGAGGGGTCTCCGCCAGGGTGATCCTATTTCTCCTTTTCTATTTATCATTGCCACTGAAGGGCTTGGTCGTTTAATTAAGGCTCAAATAGCCAACAAGAGCTTTCATGGGCTGAATCTTTGGGGTCATGATCTTACCCTCTCTCATCAACAATTTGTTGATGATATCATGCTCTTTTCTCAAGTGTCTTTAAGGGAAGCTCATTATATTCTGCAAATTCTTAATCTATTTATGGAAGCTTCAGGCACTATGATCAATAATGATAAATCCAATATTTATTTCTTTAACACCTCTAGTGCTATCGAACGTTTCATTGCACGCACTCTTGGTTTTCAAGTTGGCTGCTTGCCATTGAAATATCTTGGCTTTCTGATTCATTTGTCATCACTGAATTCGACAAGTTGGGAGGGCTTGATTACTAGTCTCCATAATCGTTTGCAAAACTAGGCTCTCAGAGCACTCAATGCGTCGAGCAGAGTCATTTTGTTAAGATCTGTGCTGCAAGAAATTCCCATCTACCAACTCTCTGGCAGAGTTTCGCCTAAAAAAGTTTGTACTACTTTGGTGACTGTCTTTAAGAAATTCCTATGGCAAGGTGCGCAAAATACTAGAAAATGGGCATTATTATCTTGGGATAATATTGTTAAATCAAAAAGAACAAGGGGACTTGGGGTCCAGGATCCTTTTATCTTAAATCAAGTCATGGGTGCCAAACTATGGTGGAGATGGCTACAGGGGGGCTCGGACTTATGGAAAAAGATTTGGGAGACTTAGTATGAAATTCTTGCATCAGTTGTTGGCAAATTAAAAATAGATGTTACTCCTAAAGGCTCGAATATCTGGAACTTAGCAGCGCCAAACAAGTATCTCATCCGTTAGCATAGTTTTTGGGAAGTGCGTGGAGGGTAGACAACACTTTTTTGGGAAGATTCCTGGCAACAGCGTGAGAAATTATTTAGCAGATTGGACTTGGGTGAAATCTTCTTATTTACAAACTTACCTAATACAAGACTCATGCATCATCACTGGAATAATCGGGTTGATGGACAATGGCGTGTTTGGAAAACAAGAGATCACTGGCCTAATGTGCCTGATACGGCCCAAATGGTATTGTCAAAGGCTAAATCTATTTAAGGAGAAGAAATTCATTGTGCAAAGGGTGTGCAAGTGTCTGAGCTTTAATGAATACTTCACTCTGAAGTATATCTGTATGGAATGGGTAACTGTTTAATGATTGATCTGAATTAATAGTGCACCCATGAAGAAAATGATAAAGAGGGATCTCTAGATCTGAAATGTCTATGTTTCTTCTAGATCTGATGATGGAATGTTTAGATCTATGAACTGGTGAATCTTTGCTGAAGTGAAGGATGAATTCCGAGTTGTTTATCTGATCTGAAGAACTGCACAGTCCTAAAAATTTACAAATCTATATGCGGGTTCTCTTCAAAAAGGGCGCGTATATACGCAGTATCGATGAATGAAAAGCGCGTATGAGCAGTTAGGGTTTGCACAGAGGTATACGCGGGTTGGTAAACATGAAAGTGCGTATACACGCTACTTCAGTGAATAAAAGTAGCGTATGATATTTGAATCATTGAATGGTTTGGGCTGAGGTTACATCTGCGTATCTATTCTGAAGTCTGGGTTATCTCTGATATTTTGGTTACAGTGGTCTCACTGTTCTGTTTAAAGCTATGGGCATAGTATGATGGTTGATAAGTGAAGGGTCGTGTTGAAGCTGTTTGATCCAGTTTGAAAATTGATGAAACGTAGTCTGCAGTGGTGCTGAGGGTTGAAGCTTTCAGTAAGGGGGTAATAACTCCCTTCCAGTGATAATTGGTAAACGAGAGCAGGGGGTTGTAGCTCCCTTCCAGGAGAGGCTGGTAAATGAGAGCAGGGGGTTGTAGCTCCCTTCCAGGAGAGGCTGGTAAACGAGAGAAGGTTGTAACCTTCTGCAGGTGGGTGCCTGCGTGCTGGTATGAGTCTGCGCCAGTACATGGTTGTAAGATGTTTTCTTTATATAATAAATATTGAAGACTGAGACGATGGCAGCGGTGGTTTTCTCCCGAATTGGGTTTCCACCTTAAATCCTGGTGTTCATGTGTGTTGATGATGTGTGATGATTTATTCTGTTCTTATTGCACCTGTTTACTACTTACTTAACATCCGATGAATGAATGAAGCAATGATCTAAGTTAAGAATTAAGTGCATAATTAGATCTCTGTGCATATGCTAGTTTCCTTCTGGTTATCCGCGTGTATACGCGAGTTTTGTTCAGTAAAGTAGCGTATGGGTTTAAAATCAAGGAAAAGTAAATAGATTGTTGTCTGCACTAATACTGATTCACCCCCCCCCTCTCAGTATTTTTCCCAACAATTGGTATCAAAGCAGGTCCTTCTGGAAAAGCTTAACCGCTAGAAGGAAGATCAAGCAAGATGAGCAATCAAGATGGAACAACATCTATCAAGCCTCCGCTCTTTAACGGAAGCAATTTAATCTTCTGGAAAATAAGGATGAGATCCTATCTTCAGTCTATGGGAGCATATATATGGGCCATTGTTGAACAAGGATATAAATATCTAGCTGCTATACCAACAGATCCAACTGAAAAGAAGGATTATGAATCAAATGCAAAAACAGTCAATGCTCTAACCGGAAGTCTAACTGAATCAGAATTTGTCAAATTCATGCAGCTGAATACAGCAAAGGATATATGGGACAAAATCATTCTAAGCTATGAAGGTGATGAAAAGGTAAAAAGTGCAAAACTTCAAACTCTCAGAATTGAATATGAAAATTTAAAGATGCATAGTGATGAGAGTATTGCCAGTTTCTTTTTATGTCTTGATGATGTTGTAAATCGTATGAGAAATATGGGAGAAACAATAACCGAATCTACTTTGGTTGAGAAAATTTTAAGATCACTAACGGCGAAATTTGAGTCAAAAGTCTCTGCTCTTGAAGAAAAACAGGATCTTCAAACTCTTACTGTGGTGCAACTTCATGGCATACTGACTGCATATGAAATGAGGAGAGGAGGACCATATGAAGTCAAAGAAGTTGTTTTTAAAGCTTCTACAAAAGGGAAAGAAGTTCAAGAAGCAGAAGGATCAGGATATATCTCAGAAGAAGATGAGGCAAATTTTGTTAAGAAACTCCAACTTGGCACAGGACGATTTAGAGGTAAGCTTCCTTTCAAATGTTTTGATTGTGGAAGAGTTGGTCATTATGCTGCAAAGTGTCCTTATAAAGAAACATCTGCTAAAGGGAAGGAAGTAGCAAGAAGGAATAAGAACCGATCTAGCACTAAGAAAAGTTACTATACTCATGAAGACAATGATGGGTTATCTGATAGTGAGGAAGAATGTGAACAAGATCTTAGACTTCTCATGGCATTTGAATCTAGAGAAGAAAAGGATTCTTTTGTGGATGCTCTAGAGGACAATGATTTTCTTGAAGAAAACAATCAACTCAAAATAAGCCTAGAAGAAAAGAACATAATCATAGAGACTCTGGAAAATCAGCTTGAAGAAAAAGAAAAACGCATTGAGAAATTAGAATGTGAAGTAGTAAGTCTAAGAAAAGATCATGAGAAAGTAAAGACTCTCAATCTTAGATTTTCTAAAGGATCAGAAACCTTAGATGAGATTATCAAGGTACAACGTTCTCCTCTTATAAAGACAGGTCTTGGATATACCGGAGAATCTTCTCAGGCTTCAGCACCAAATTATCTAAAAGAAGCTACAGCTGGTTTACTACATTCAGCCACTCAGGAAGGGAATAAAGAATCTTTACAGGTAAAGCATGACCATCTCAATTCAAGGAACACTAACAGGAATACCTTTCAAAGAAGCTCCAACCAACATGTAAATTCAAATAAAATATTTCATGATCGCATAAATTTCTACTTTAATGGACAATGTTTCTCATGTCACAATTTTGGTCATAAAGCTGTTCAATGTGTTGCATATAAAACCATCATGACAAGAGAAGCAAGAAAGGAAAGGATGGATATTGAACCAAATAATAATACCTATAACAACTTTTCTCCTCTTCAAAATGAAGTTGAATGTGCTTATTGCAATAACTTTGGCCATGAAGAATCTAAATGCAGGAGCAAAGTCCAGCCAAAAGAACATGTTCCTTCAAGCTCCAAAGTGTGGAAAAAGAAGGAAATACAGGTTGAAAATTGTGGCATAGCTTTATTTGCAGAAGGTGAAGAAAATCAATGGTATATTGATAGCGGATGCTCAAAACATATGACAGGTGACAAAAACAAACTTCATGCATATAATGCCCTAGAAAAGGAAAAGAATGTTACATTTGGAAATGATACACCTGCTGTCATTAAGGGAAAAGGGTCTATTTTTCTAAAAGAAAAGGTGAAAGCTAATAATGTCATGTATGTGGATGGATTAAGACATAACCTATTAAGTGTAAGTCAAATGTGTGATCAAGGAACTGAAGTTGTCTTTAGTTCAAAAGAATGTGTGGTACGTGATCTTGATACAGGTAAAACAATTATAAAATGAAAAAGAACTCCGAGCAACCTGTATGTATTGAAGAACTGCAAAGATCAATGCTACTTGAGAAAATCTTCAGAAAATTGGCTATGGCATAGAAGGTTGGGGCATTTGAGCTTCTCTCAAATCAACAAATCAAGCAGACTTAAAGCTGTTCGTGGTCTTCCCAATATTACTCTACCCGAAAGTATCATATGTAAATCTTGCCAATTCGGTAAACAGACCAGAGTACAATTTAATGCCAAGGAAGGATCATCAAGTAGGCCTCTTGAACTCATTCATACTGACATATGTGGACCTATGAGGAAAAAGTCAGCACGTGGTGAACAATACTAAATCTTATTTATTGATGATTTCTCTAGAATGTGTTGGATTGGGTTGCTTAAACACAAAGATGAAGCATTTGATAAATTTCAGATCTTCAAAGCACTGGTTGAAAATGAATTAGATCTAAAAATCAAGTGTCTTAGATCTGATCATGGAGGAGAATATACATAAGATGAATTCCTTGAATTCTTTGAACAACATGGCATAAAAAGACAGTTTTCTGTAGCAGACACTCCACAACAAAATGACATAGCAGAAAGAATGAATAGAACAGTTCAAAAAATGGCTAGAGCTATGCTTGATGATTCCGGAACACCAGACACTTTTTGGGGAGAAGCAACACACACAACAAAAAATATTCTTAACAAGGCACATATTCGAGTAAACAGTGATAAAACTCCATATGAACTCTGGTATGGTAATCCTCCCACTGTGAAGCATTTTAGAGTTTTTGGAAGCAGATGCTTTATCAAAAAAAATGATGAAAAACTTGGTAAGTTTGAACCTAGAGCAGATGAGGGAATATTTCTTGGTTACTCCTCTACGAGTAAAGCATATAAATGTTACAATAAAAGACTTCGAAAGATTGTTGAATGTATTGATGTTGTTTTTGATGAGTCTCCTGCAGCTCCAAAAGAAGAAAAACAAACAACAGATGAAGACGATGATGACGTATATCCCTCTACATCAAATAGAAATATTGATATAGACAGTGGATCCAATGAAGAACCCGAAGATGATTTATCTCAAAAAGCTTCATCCAGATATGTTCAAAAGAATCATCCAGAATCTCAAATTTTGGGAGACAAGGGATCAGGTGTACAAACAAGAAGGACTCTTGTGGGATCTTCTAGCTATCTGGCATTTCTATCCACTATTGAACCACACAATGTCAATCAAACTAGCAAAGATGAATGTTGGATTCAAGCCATGAATGAAGAGCTTGATCAAATTGAAAAGAATCACACTTGGGAATTGGTACCAAGACCTCATGACAAAAATGTCATTGGAAATAAATGGATATTCAAAAATAAGTTAAATGAGAATGGGGATGTTATAAGAAATAAAGCTAGACTTGTTTGCAAGGGGTATGCTCAACAAGAAGGTATAGAATTTGAAGAAACTTTTTCTCCTGTAGCTAGACTTGAAGCCATAAGAATGTTTCTTGCTTTTTCAAGCTTCCAACAAATAAAAGTTTATCAAATGGATGTTAAATCTGCTTTTCTCAATGGTGATCTAGAAGAAGAATTTTATATAGAACAACCAGAAGGATTCATTTTGGGAAATGATGAAAATCTTGTTTGTAGACTTAAAAAGGCTCTATATGGTCTCAAACAAGCTCCAAGGGCATGGTATTATCGTCTTGACAAATATCTTCGTCAACAAGGATTCTCAAAGGGGTCTGTTGATAGTAACTTATACACAAAAATTGAAAATGATAAACTATTGATTGTGATTGTATATGTTGATGATATCATTTTTGGAAGTAATGAAGAATCTATGAGTCAGAAATTTGCTTCTGTCATGCAGCAAGAATTTGAAATGTCCTTACTTGGGGAACTAAAATTCTTTCTTGGCTTGCAAGTGCATCAAACTACAGATGGTATATTCTTATCACAAGCAAAATATCTTAAGAAAATTCTGAAGAAGTATGGGATGGAAGAATGCAAACCTGTAAGTACACCAATGATAACCGGATGTAATCTCAGTTCTCATGATGATTCTCCTGCGGTGAATCAACCAGAATACAGATCAATGATAGGAAGCCTACTTTATCTCACTGGGACTAGACCGGACATTATGCATGCAGTTGGGATTGTTGGACGATTCCAAGCTAATCCAAAAGAGTCTCACCTTCAGGCTATCAAAAGAATATTCAAATATCTACAAGGAACTCAAGACTTTGGTCTATGGTATCCAAAGAATGCCGATCTTACTCTTCATGCTTACACTGATGCAGATTGGGCTGGAAGTGTTGATGATCGGAAAAGCACTAGTGGTGGTGCATTCTATATGGGACCCCGGTTAGTATCTTGGTTCAGCAAGAAGCAAAATTCTATTGCCTTATCTATAGCAGAAGCAGAATATGTGGCTGCCGCATCTTGTTGCACTCAACTCCTTTGGATGATGCAAACCTTACAAGATTTTCAAATCAAATGTACACCTCCTGTCCCCATTAAGTGTGACAATACAAGTGCCATCAGTATTTCAAAGAATCCGGTTATGCATTCGAAGACCAAGCACATTCCCATCAAGTATCACTTCTTACGTGAACAAGTGCTTGAGCAAAAGGTGAAGTTGGAGTATGTTCCCTCCAAAGAACAAGTTGCTGATATATTTACCAAACCTTCCGCCCATGGAAGCATTCGGAACACTCCTGCATGTACCGGGTGCTGTCTCCCGCTTCGAAGATCAAATCGTTAAATTGCAGATGGAATTGGATACGTGGATTTCCTGAAACACAGTCGCGTATATACGCGAGTTCATACAAAGAAAACCACGTATGTGTGGTTGCTGACAATTTTTCTGGGTCAGAATTTCTTCAACACAAGCTGTGGTGCTATTTGGTATCTCTGATTCTATTTGGAGTCTCTGGTGGTATTTCAGCTCTTATATTTCTATTTCATTCTCTGATTTTGGGTGAAGATGCCTTGATTATTTGTTTTTGAAAGTGTTCAGGATGCGCAAGCAAAGGGGGAGCTTTGGTCATATAGAAAGGTTGCATTGGATGCACAGTTTCAGGGGGAGCATTAGTCTTGCTGAGTATAATACATTGTTGGCATTATGATGGTTCTAAAATATGATCTCTCTTGAGGTCCTTCTAGTATTGATCATGAAAATTCATATTTGTAATTTGATGAAAAGGTCATGTTGAGACCTATGATGTAAAAAATTGTAATATTCAGTCATGTAAGGACTTGTTAAAATTTGTAAACCCACTTGGTTGACTTGGTTGGGTACTTGAGTCTCATATGTAAATCCACTTGGTTGGATCTTTTATGTAAGTATGAGTCCTTGGTGATAGGAAGGTCATAGAGTCATGTACTTCATTGAAAAGTATGTTTGAACTTTCAGCATGAACTCAGGGGGAGCATGGTCACTTCAGCACACGTTCACACACGCTTCTCTTTCTACATGAGGAGAAAAACCTTGTGTTGGTTTTTGATCCGCCCTTTGCCCTTGATGTCAAAGGGGGAGAGTGACATGGTGTTTGAATAAGGGGAGAGTAACATGGTTATTGTGTAATTATTATAATCAATGTATCTATCTGTTGTGGTGATCAAACACCTTCGTGGTTGCCATCAAGTCCAAAGGGGGAGATTGTTGGCAATATGATGCAGAATGTTGTCCTTGATGGCAACCCACTTGATGAAGATGATGGCAACCTACTTAATGAAGTTGTTCTTGATGCATTAATGATGTAAATTTGATGTTCTACAAGAAGCGTAGAAGTACCAGAAAAATAAATATCAGCATGTGCAAGAATAATGATGAAAAGTGTGTGTCTTAAGGCATACGCGGGTTTGTCTAGGATAAGTAGCGTATGCACGCGGAAAAGTACGTGCCAAGTCGCGTATGCTCAATTGCGCTCTAAATTTGTAAAACCAGGGGACTTTACCATGGTATTGGCCCATTGTATTGAGTGTTGGATTGCCTATTTGATCCCGTCCAGGAATACCATCGGAAGTAATGTAGTTTTTGGCTCATGGTATTGTCAAAGGATAAATCTATTTAAGGAGAAGAAATTCATTGTGCAAAGCGTGTGCAAGTGCCTAAGCTTTAATGAATACTTCACTCTGAAGTATATCTGTATGGAATGGATAACTGTTTAATGATTGATCTGAATTAATAGTGCACCCATGAAGAAAATGATAAAGAGGGATCTCTAGATCTGAAATGTCTATGTTTCTTCTAGATCTGATGATGGAATGTTTAGATCTATGAACTGGTGAATCTTTGCTGAAGTGAAGAATGAATTCTGAGTTGTTTATCTGATCTGAAGAACTGCACAGTCCTGAAAAGTTACAAATCTATACGCGGGTTCTCTTCATAAAAGGCGCGTATATACGCAGTATCGATGAATGAAAAGCGCGTATGAGCAGTTAGGGTTTGCACAGAGGTATACGCGGGTTGGTAAACATGAAAGCGCGTATACACGCTACTTCAGTGAATAAAAGTAGCGTATGATATTTGAATCATTGAATGGTCTGGGCCGAGGTTACATCTGCATATCTATTCTGAAGTCTGGGTTATCTCTGATATTCTGGTTACAGTGGTCTCACTGTTCTGTTTGAAGCTATGGGCATAGTATGATGGTTGATAAGTGAAGGGTCGTGTTGAAGCTGTTTGATCCAGTTTGAAATTGATGAAACGTGGTCTGCAGTGGTGCTGAGGGTTGAAGCTTTCAGTAAGGGGGTAGTAGCTCCCTTCCAGTGATAACTGGTAAACGAGAGCAGGGGGTAGTGGCTCCCTTCCAGGAGAGGCTAGTAAATGAGAGCAGGGGGTTGTAGCTCCCTTCCAGGAGAGGCTGGTAAACGAGAGAAGGTTGTAGCCTTCTGCAGGTGGGTGCCTGCGTGCTGGTATGAGTCTACGCCAGTACATGGTTGTAAGATGTTTTCTTTATATAATAAATATTGAAGACTGAGACGACGACATCGGTGGTTTTCTCTCGAATTGGGTTTCCACCTTAAATCCTGGTGTTCATGTGTGTTGATGATGTGTGATGATTTATTATGTTCTTATTGCACCTGTTTACTGCTTACTTAACATCTGATGAATGAATGAAGCAATGATCTAAGTTAAGAATTAACTGCATAATTAGATCTTTGTGCATACACTAGTTTCCTTCTGGTTATCCGTGTGTATACGCGAGTTTTGTTCAGTAAAGTAGTGTATGGGTTTAAAAGCAAGAAAAAGTAAATAGTTTGCTGTCTGCTAAATATTTGATTCACCCCCCCCTCGGTATTTTTCCCAACGAGATGCGACGA
>CM076583.1:249981226-250055353 GCA_034641835.2 Pinus albicaulis | reverse complement strand
ATGTAGTAATTTCGCTAGAGAATTCCAAACTCGAACAATAACGAAGACTATTGGGGAAGACATGTTACGATGGGGATATCGGACAAAAGGCATGTTTACGATTAAAGAGGCCTATTTCCTTAAATCAAATAACAATCAGGATGTGGCTGCACCGATTTGGCATAAAATATGGAATGTAAAATTTTGGCCAAAAATTGAATATTTTCTGTGGCTTTTAAGTCATAAACGAACCTTAACCTGGGACCATCTACAACATAGAGGAATGCGGGGTCCTTTTTTCATCATGTGTCGCCAAAATGAAGAGACTATTGAACATTTATTCAACACTTGCCCTTTTAGTAATGAAATATGGCAGCGAATTGAAGAGCTCTTCGGCCAAACTGATAGAGATATCAGCAGTATTAATACTACTATCTGTAACTGGCACAGTGGTGGCTATAAGAGTGAGGTGGTTAATAGGGCCTGGAAACTGTCTCTAGGATTTATGCTTTGGAGAGTATGGAAAGAGCAAAATTCCCGAATTTTCAGAGGTGTTGAACGATAAGCTACTCAACTATGGAATGATATTGTCGAGAATATCAGGAAAACAATACTGGTGGAATGCTGGGGAGATGATGACTGGTCAGCAATAGTAAGGGAGACCCATATCTTGGTTGCTCTTAATCTGACACGTCAAATGCTCGATGCTTCGTTATGGAAGGTTCAATCAAATCTGAATTCCATTTCATCCACGTTCACTCCCCCACCATAGTGTTTTTTGAAATTGAATTTCGATGGAGCCTCTAAAGGAAATCTAGGGCAGGCAGGGATAGGCGGCATATTTAGAGATTCTTTTAGTAAGTTTTGTCGTATTTATTCTTATCCTATGGGTTATGTTACCAATAATGAAGCTGAATTGATGGCTTTAAAATAGGGTTTAATCATTGCAATCAGGGAAGGTTATCAACGATTATTTGTTGAGGGGGATTCTGCAATGGCAGTTGGTATTTTGAAAAAACTTCAACAAGGCAATCCATGGCAGAAAATAAGCAAGAGCTGGCGAACCACCAAACTTGTCGAAGATATATGTAATATTTTTTGCCAGGTTGGATATGTCATCTGCACTCATGTCCGCCGGGAAGGGAATGAGGCAGCGGATTATTTGGCGAATTGGGCATGTAAAAACATAACCAGACATCTCGATATTAATCACTCTCATCAAGCTTAGATTGTGGAATTATATCCTCTACAATGTATCGTGGATAGAGACCGATCTCGTTTACCCCCGATCAGGGTGCTGGATTGATGATTCAGGTCGTGTGTATCCACGTGGTGGATATCTTACAGTACCTTGTGTGGTTATTATGGAGGTAGTCCTCCAACGGCAGGTCTCCACTTCTCACATTGAATTGCATGCGCCAGCCAGTTCATCTCCACCACCGACTGTCAGATGAGTTAATGCAGGGTTATGTGCGGTGGATGAGGATTTGTATTGCTTGTTTCATTGTCATTACCACTTACTCCTTGTTCAGCTCTGGCATTAGCGTTCTTTAGCAGGCGATACCTCCAGATTCGACGTGCATTCTCTGCAGACAGGGTGGACATTGATCGTGGTATGTCATGGCAATTCTGCCTTTCATGCTCTGTCTTCGCTTCTCGTTTTTATCTCTGTTATTTATGTTTACTACAGACCTTCTTCTCTGGTTAAAGGAGTACTATACTGTTTTTTCTAGTTGGTTTCGTAAAGGGAATATGGGTTTTTAACTTATTGATCCTCAGTTTCGCAGTCCCCCTAGTTTGTTTACACCCTGGCTTCATCTTCGTCTTTTCCCATTCTATAATTTTCAGGGTTGTCAAGTCTCTTCTGAACCATGGTATTAGCGGTTCCTGCTTCTTCTGTCTGGGTTGATGGTTGACAGTCTTGCCTTTTTATCAGTTATTATTCAACCTTCTCATGGGATTTTCTCTGATTTCAGTAATTCGTATCTGCTCTGCATATTTTCTGGGTTCTGTCCAGTGTGCCTTGGTCACTTTTACGATGTTGGGGTAATGCTCTTTGTCTGGTTTGCCGGCCTTGGTTTCATAAGCAGGCAAGGTCTTCGTTTTCTTTCTTTTGGCACTGGAATGGTTTCGGTTGTTGTCTTTCCCACTGTTGTGGGCTCTATCTCAGCTCCAGGCTCTGTTCTTATATCTTCTGCGCAGCGTAATTTTTTCCTGCCGCGATTATGGATTAATATTCTCTGTGATTTTATTCTGGGTTGTTTCCTGGTTAAGATGCATGCCAATCTTCGTTGTAAGGCTCTGCACGCTGGGCTCGCTGCAAAGGACATATCTTCAATTTTATTCTATCCTGTCTCTGACTTAATTCTGGTCACAGGCTTCCGTTCAAATCATATTATTTCCAGTATGGTTAAGGGGAAACCCATGAAGGCAAATCGTGGTAGGCAACCTCACCCAATGGCTGGTAGGAGCAGGAGGGGTAGGAAGTCTAATATAGAAGTGTTGCAAGATATTGCTCAGGTATATGAATCAGGGAATCTGGCTAATATTAAAACAAAAATTCATGGGTGGGAAGTTCAATCAGATAGTGAGGATGAGGACTTGGAAGCTCAACTTGCTCAAATGGATTTTAAAACCGATCCAAGCAGTACTCGGGGTCGTGTTTCTCTTTTTCAACAGTCAGTGAAGACTTACTGGAAGATGAAAAGTCTTCTTGCCAAGGCTATGGCATGTCAAGAGGAAAAGAGTCTTAATTCATCAATCCTGTTTGAACTGCAACAAATTAAGATGGATATGCATGCCATGTTCAAAGCTCAGACACAATTGAATGATAGGGTTGGTAAGATTGAAAATCATTTGCAACACACCCAAAGCAGTCCGCAGGTGTTGGGAACCACTGCTAATGCTCCTATTTCTGTGGATCTTTCTGGTTAACTATTTCAGATTTCTACAATTTTGAACTTTGTTAGTTTAACTATTTGTTTAATTTGTAAGTATTATGGATATGCTGCAGCTTTTAATGATGTATGTAGCAGGATAAGACAATTTCGTTTCTGGTCTGCTTTTAACTCGATGCGGTGGCCAACAGACCTGGTTTCCTATGGGCAAGTTGAGGTCACTATATTTGTTCTTTTTTGTATGACAAATTGCCCTATATTTTTTGGATAATAGAAAGGTACTACGAAGCTTTTAAAAAAATAAAAAATAAAAACTTTTAGTAATATGAGGAGAAATGGAAATGAAACTATGGATGAATTAATTCTTAGTTTTGATAAATATAATAGCAGCTTACTAATCTACATGTGCATTTAATACACCTACTAGGGGTATGGAAAATTGTGAGATATTGTGCCCCTTATATGCATAATTCAAAGATCTCCTTTGTAGATAATTTTTTACGATGAGTGAATGAATAGTAACTTCTAGGTCCCACTTATTTCATATCTATGTTAGAAAGCAAAGAAAACACACACTAAAAGAATATGTTCCACTCCTTATTTTAATCCACATAATTCATTATCACTAAATGACTATGTAATTGTTATGTTTCACACAATTTATGTGTCATTCTAGATTAATTATCAAAGACAAGGGACAAGATTTAGTTGTCAAACTCTAAATCAAAAAATAATAACAAGTGTTGTTCAAATGAACAAACCAAAGAAAACTAAACTAATATAAATAAGCAAGTTTGTACGTTTGAAGTGGGCTAGACCTTTGTGGAAAGAAGAGTTCTCTAAAAATTCACAATTGCTACAACTTCAACATAGATTAAAATTAATCAATAAAGAGTTTTTGCACCACAAATAGTTTACTTCTCCTATCTTACTATGTTCTCTCCTCCATTATGATTCTCAATATCTATGTCTATGTCTATTCATAAAGAAGAATATCTCTATTTATAACATAATTTTAAAAAAGTATTTTAATGATTTTGATTGAGAATTAGAGATTCTCGAGCCATCCTAACAACCTTTAAATTCAAATTGTAATTATTTAGGGTGACTATTTGTGGTGCAAAAGCTATTTCTTGATTGATTTTAATCGTCAAAAGTATAATTTACATATTACCTATTATATGTGCGATGTTTCTATTCATTATTACATTGACACTTCATTTTCCTTCTTGGTTGGTTTAGATTTAACTTATATCTAAATTTCCAGATCTGTTTGTAGCGTTATTATATTGGGTAGGTTTACAACTCACTCTTGGATATACCCTTCTATTTTATAGGTCCCCTTTTTCTATGAACTTTTACATATATTACAAAAAGTGAATCATTATCCTTTAATGCTTGTTTAGTTTGAACTTTCTACCAAAAATTCAGATCTGCGTCTAGGCTTATTATACTGGTTAGGTTTATAATTCATTCTTAGTTATACGCTTCTAGCATTGGGTGGAGTTCTTTCAGGATGACAACAACTAGCGTTTGTTTCTTTCATTTAGGCTAGGCAGTATAAGATAAGATTTTTCTATCGCTCTTGATTCCCAATGTTATTTAACTTGGTTATGCGTTTACTTACAAATCACTGAAGGAAGATTCATCATAGGTCATAGATTCATCGCTCAGTATAGATGTATGGTTAACCTATGGCAAAAACCTCGCTTGATGAGCTAAGATGGATGGACTACTTTTTATATCTGTTTATGATAGTTTTAGGTAGATGGACTCCCTTATTTGTAGTTATTCAATTGAATATTATAAATTCCTATTTTAATCCGCCAGCTAAGTTTTCCGATAGTTAAGTATAGACACTTTGTTGAGTATAATAATCGAAATTTTGCATAATCATGCTTGTACGAACAATGCTTTTCCATAAAGAACAAGCTTGAATTGGTTTGTCGTTTTTACAATTTTGTTCTTCAAATTTTTAGCAGGAAATAAAGGAATGAATTAACCCCCCACACAGTTATACCCAAAATCAACTGCAGGGATAAAGAAAAGGCTGGAAAATTTACTTGAAGCAACAAAAATCTTCATTTTTATATATTTAAGATAACGTTAATGTTGAGAGAGTAAATGACAATACAAAGAGTTTATTTTGATTTTCGATTTCAGGACATTTTTTCAAAATAAATTTAGGGAGATCTCCCCCATGTCGGAAGTCGAAAAATCTATCAACTTGGTGAGGATCCAACGATGGGCAGATCTGGAAGATTTTCCAAATAACAAAACAAAACAAAGTTTGCATTCAGAAGAGTCGCCTACCTATGAATTGTGAGAAGGTGCACGTTGTGTTGGGAAGCCCAACCGGCTGATGCTTGAGGCTCGAAACGCAACAACCTCCAGTTAAAAAATTTGACAGGGACAAGAGCAACCTCCAAACTGATGTATTGACAAGGACGAGAGTAGGAATGAATTCACTCGCTGGATGGTGCAGTCTAATGCTCGAGCTTTAGTAGTTGGATGAGTTAATGGGATTGATGAGCTCGACTTAATCCGCCATCCAACTCCCTGAAAAATTATTAGAGCACAAATACAGATTTAGCTAAAGAATAATTGCACAAACTTGCGAAAGTTGAAAAATAAAATTTGAATTGAGAATTGAATTTGATTCGTCAATATTAATTTGAGAATCAATACATAAAATCAATGTTAGGCTTAGTTGTACATGCAATAACTATGGATAATTAAAGCTAATTGAAGCTAAGTGTGATTTATGTTTGTTAATGTGCGCATGCACCACATGCAAGCACTAGAGTTAACTAACTAAAGCCAAGTGCACTCCACATGTAAGCATTTGAAGTAACTAGCGAAAGACAAGTGCACATCATATGTAATATCTAGAGTTGAACTAAAGATAATTAAGGCCAACTATGTGCATGTACACCAACACCTCCCCTTAAGCATAACTTAGGTGAATGTGATGCAAAATGAATAAGTCCCGATAACATGGCCATTTTAGGTACCCATATACAATACATGAAAAAATGAAAGAGAGAAAACCCAATGGGAAGAAAACCCCCACCCTCAAAATATAATGCAAAAGTAGAGAAAAGACAACCGCTAGGCAGTCGTGTCCTTCACCTCGAGATGATCTCGTAGGAATCGAAACTTCTGCTCAGTGAAAGTATTGGTGAAGATATCTAGGACAGTACTGAAGATCGATGATCCCATCATGAATGAGTTTTCTAATGAAGTGCATGTGGATCTCGATGTGTTTGGTCAACTGCTGCTGCACTGGGTCTCTGCAAAACTTTAGCATACTTTGATTATCGCACCAAATGACAGTTGGACGATGGACACTGATCCCAAGATTAGATAGGAAATATTGTAGCCAAATGGCCTGAATAGTGGCATTGACTACTCCTCTATACTTGACCTCTGCTGATGATAAAGCAATGGCAACCTGCTTCTTTCTTGACCAACAAATTGGTCCGGATCTCAAACTAAGTACATAACCAGAGGTGGACTTGTGATCAATGTTTTCACCAACCCAATCAGAATCTGTGAACCAAATGAGATCCAAAGAACAATTTGCTGCATAATGAATCCCATAGGTGATTGTCCCCTGGACATATCGAAGGATGCGCTTTGCAGCTTTCCAATGTAACTCATGTGGCTCCTGCGTATATTCGGAAACTGCTCCTACGAAATATAAGAGATCAGGACGGGAGTGAGTGAAATAAATAAGACTTCCCACAAGTTGACAATACAATGTGAAATCAACCAATGGTGTGTCTTTGCCATTCTCAAGCTTTATCCCTGGTAAGAAAGGTGTGGCTACTGGCTTGCAGTCACTCATGTGAAATCGCGCCAAAAGATCTCTAGCATACTTTTGTTGAGAAATGGTAATCTCAGAACCACTCTGATTGATCTCTAGTCTAAGGAGAAATTTATCAAGCCCATGTTTGTCATAGAAAACCGCTTATGCAATGCATTTTTAATCTCAGTAATGACAGAAGTTGAACTACTTGTTATCAAAAGATCATCTACGTAGAGTACTATGATCGACAAGGAGTCAATTTTCTTCAAAAAATAAACATTGGAATCAGATTTGCAGCGTACAAAATTTTGAGATAACAAATAAGAATCCATCTTTGTATACCATTCTCTAGGTACCTGCTTGAGGCCATAGAGAGACTTCTTTAGTTTGCATACCAGAGATGAATTGTGCATATATCCTTGTGGCTGCTCCATGTAGATTTCCTCCTCGAGATCACCATGAAGAAAGACATTCTTCACATCCATATGATGAACCTCCCATCCTCTTGCTGCTGCAATGGAGAGAGCTAGCCGAATGTAATCCACTTTTTCCACTGGAGAAAAAGTCTCATCATAGTCAACAAGATGTACCTGATGAAAACCTTTTGTTACCAACTGTGCCTTATATTGACTAACTTGGCCATTTGCTTCTTTCTTCGTCCGGTATACCCAGTTGCACCTCAAAAGTTTACAATTGGAAGGTAGTGGAACTGAATCCCAAGTCTGGTTTTCAATGAGAGAGTTATATTCCTCATCCATTGTTGCTTCCCATTCAGGATGCCCAGTTTCTTCTGCATAACTCTATGGATCAGATGCATGCATCATATAAGCATGCATGGGCATACATAGCTCCATAGATCCATAGAGTACTTGTGGATCTTCCTCAAACTAAGGTATAGAGGCAGGATCATCAAGGAGATCACTCATGCTATGCCATTTTTGTGTTGAAGGTGGTCGATAATCTTCCGAACTACATGATGAAGTATGATCTCGATGTTCAACAATTGGTGGTCCAACAGGTGTCACATGCAAAGGCTCATCTTCATCAGAATTCTGATATGAAGTTTCATCTGCATACTCATCAATGAGTGGTGATGGAAACTTGGTAACGAGTTCATCTACTGGTGCATGCAAAATATCTTTGTCAAACTTTACACTCCTTTCAATAAAGAGCTCTTCAGTGTTGATATCAAGTAATCTGTACCCTTTGACTTCATCAAAATATCCAACAAACATGCATGCTTTACTTTGAGGCTCAAAAGCCTTTCTATTCTCTGTAGGAATGCGGGCCCATGCTCAAGATCTGAAAAATGCGGAAATGACTGACTTCAAGTTGAATGCCAATCCAAGCCTCAAAAGGTGTTTTTCTAGTAACAAATTTATGAGGAGGTCTATTATGGATGTATGAGGCACAATTGATATCTTCAACCCATAATTCTGACGAAAGAGATCTTGCATGCAACATGCAATTGGCCATCTCTTTCAAAGATCGATTCTTCCTTTCGGCCACCCCATTTTGCTGTGGAGTGTAAGGAACTATATGTCTGCTTCATTACAAAGATTCTTGATATCTTTGTTGACATATTCCGTCCCATCATGTGTGCGGAGTATCTTGATGCGTTTTCCAGATTGATTTTCTGCATGTGCTTTGAAAATATTTAGATGTTGAAAAACTTCAGACTTGAGTTTCTAGAAGTAAACCCAAGTGAATTTCGTGTAATCATCTATAAATGACAACACATATCTTGCTTTTCTCATTGAAAAAACTAGAAATGGACCCATGAGATCACTATGTACAAGTTCCAAAGGTGAAGAGGCTCTCCATGCATGCCCCTTCTCGAACTTGTCTTGTGGATGCTTTCCAAGATCTCATCCATTACAAACACCATTTGAAAATTCAATGGTCAACAATCTTTTGACCATCCCTTGCTTGCTAAGTTGTTGCATATATCTGAAATTCAAGTGTCCAAATCTCTCATGCCAAATCCTACTTTCTTCATTTGCATGCATAAGTAGAAAAATAGAATCTGATGGAGGAACCTTATTGAGGAACCTGTGTGTGTCATCTGATACATTGAAAGAAGATTCATAGAAAGCCTTGGAATATGCAAGACATTCTCAAAACTTCCATTTTCAAATTGCACTCTTCCTTTTCCAGTTGCTTCAACTGCAGAATTGTCCCCCATGAGAATAGGAGGTCCTGAGTATGCATGTAAAGAAGAAAATGATTCCTTTGAAGAAGCCATATGATGTGAAGCTCCTGAATCGATGATCCATTCTTGAGATGTAGAATGAAGAGTTATCAAAGCATGCCTATTACCCCTTGTTTCTGATGGTTTTTCCTCTATCTTCTTCTTGGCACTTTCTGGAATGTGATGACCAAGATTATTTTGTTGAAGAGTATTTGTCATCAAATCAATAGTCTTCTGCATGCAATAGGATTCATGATGATAACCTCTATTACAATTAGGACACTTGAAGTTTCCTTTCTTTCCCTTCTTACCCTTGGAGCTGGAAGAATCATCTAGAGGTTTTGGATTTCCTCCCTTTGTTGGATCTGGAGCTCTTGCCTTTCCTTTGCCTTTGTATTGTTGATTTGGTTTCGAGTTGGACTTTCCTTTCTCATGCATCGAAAGTGCATGTGCATTTGGAGACTTTAATGAACCCATTTTTATGAGCTTATCCTGCTCATGAATAAGAGACTCAATAAATGAGTCAAATTTGGGCATTTTCCATTTGGGCAAGTCTAACTGTATGAAATGTTTAAATGAAAACAACATATTCAGGGCCTAATTTAGACAAAATAGAAAGGATAAATTGACCTTCCTATTTTGATTTATCGATCTCGCAATCATGTAGTTGTAGAAGCAATGATTTAAATTTCATAAAGAAATCTTGGATGTTCTCAAAGCTATTTGGATCTAAGGAATTTAGTTCATTTTCGAGAATATAAGTCTGCATTTCATCCTGCTTTCCAAATAAATTCTCCAAGGTTGTCCAAACCTCATTCAGAGTGTTGCATGTGTCCACATGGAAACACAATGTTGGAGATATGGACAATAATAGAAGACCAAAAGCCTCATCCATCCTGTTGAAGTATTTGGATTTTTCAATGGTGGAATTGGGTTCAACTTCTGTATTCATAACTATCTGATACAAGCCTTTGCCTCTGAGATGAAGCAAAATCTTTGGCTTCCATTAGAAGTAGTTATACAGAGTAAGAATCACTGAAGATGAGAACTCCTTTTGTCTTCACCTTGTACATGTAGCAACAATTGCGACAATTCTCCAATATTTTGATCTGCAAATCAAATCTTCGAACAATTTCCAATTCTTTGCTCTACAAAACTGCAAAAAAATTTCATGCAACTTCTCCAAACCCTTGTAGCTCTCATACCATGTAAAATTATTAGAGCATAAATACGGATCTAGCTGAAGAATAATTGCAAAAACTTGTGAAAGTTGAGAAAGAAAATTTGAATTGAAACTTGAATTTGATTTGTCAATATTAGTTTGAGAATCAATACATAAAATCAACTAAGTTAAACTTATTTGTATATGCAATAACTATGGATAATTAAAGTTAATTGAAGCTAAGTGTGCTTTATGTTCTGTTAATGTGCACATGCAAGACAAGTGCACATCGCATGCAATATATAAAGTCGAACTAAAGCTAATTAAGGCTAACTATTTGAATGTACAACACCCAAGTTAACTAGCT
Source organism: Pinus albicaulis (assembly GCA_034641835.2). Lineage (NCBI taxonomy): Eukaryota > Viridiplantae > Streptophyta > Pinopsida > Pinales > Pinaceae > Pinus > Pinus albicaulis. Next base: position 250,044,946 of record CM076583.1, on the reverse strand, counting down.
AAAGACAAGTGCACATCGCATGTGATATCTAGAGTTGAACTAAAGTTAATTAAGACTAACTATGTGCATGTACAACACTCGAGTTAACTAGCTAAGAACAAGTGCACATCGCATGCAATATCTAGAGCTGAACTAAAACTAATTAACGCTAACTATGTACATGTACACCAACACTCTGCTAATTAAAACTAACTATGTGCACTCCCGCCATTGAACTCCTGCTCCTCGTCCTTGTCACTTCCATCACAAACACAAATACAAACACGACACTGCTTCCCGGAAAGAAATTGATCGTAGCCACCAGCCACTAACCCAATATAATTCGCTTAGTGGCTGAGTATCAAGATTTGTCAAAGTTAGTTGTAGTAACATATAGTCACATGGCTCAGCATTGTGTTTTGAAAAAATTACTCCAAAAGAGTTGAGCTCATATGTACAACTTAACAAAACGGATGCAAGTCCATAAAAAAACATTAAAATATTACTAACTAAAACTTAAGAGAAAAACCAGTTGTGCATTCTTTTGTTAGTAAGAAATTTAAACAAGCACAGATCGTCTTGTCGGATTTCTCCGGGCATATGAATAATAAAAAATTTAGATACTTAAAAATGATGAAGACGAATTTAAACGAGCACAGATATCAATAATTTAGATACTTAAAAATCCCAGATATCAATATATAGAACACAAATTTTATCGCACATTTTCAGAAAGCCCTTAAATATAGGACCATTTAAAGAAATCAAGAACAAATCTCTCCTACAGAGACAACTCCACTACAAATTTCAGACCAAGCAGCAATTCAAAAAGTCCCTTATCACTAATTGAATGATCAAAGCTGCATAAAATTCAAAGCCTGAGTGCATGAAATTAACACATGGATACTGATGGATTTCTTATAATTGACAAAGTCAGTTTCTCCATTAGCGGATCCCATCACTCGTCATCTGGCGGGTACACTATAGTTTCGTAATATGTTTTGTTCATGCCTTGGCACCCATTTTGCCCTTTCAGTTGCCGTTATGGGGTTTTTTGGTGTCATTGTTTTGTTCTAAATCTACTGTTTTTTTCCTGGAAATATTTGTTTCTAAATGTGGAACCATTGCTGGCTTTGTTGTGTAGACTGATGTATGTGATGGGAAGTTTCGATTTTTCTATTGCAAATCATGTGCTTTGATCATCATCTGGTTAACTTTTCGCTCTGATTTATGTACTGTTTATATATTATAATATAACAACGGTTTTTTTCTTCTGAAAATGTCCACATGAAACCAAGGTTAAACTGACATAGATAAAGCCTATTAAACGAGTGATAGAGGAACCGAATCCATAACTGAAACGCTCGTGAGATAGAGAACAAGATTTAACCGCGAAGACTCATGGAAGCCGCATTTTAGTTTGCGCTATTACTGCTTCTGCTACTTACACACTTAGCTCTGCTCACTGTAAAAATCACCAAAAAAATTCCCAATGGCAATAGAATGAAATCTTCCAACACCTTCCATGGACGTCGCTAGGGAGAAGAGGGGGATCATCTGAAACCGGCATCTCGAGCCTCCGGAAAGGTGTTTGGATGTGGGAAGTGTATAACCAGACTCGAAGAGGCAGGCAACATCTGTATCTATTGAGCTCAAAGCCGTCAAAGGCTGCCTTTACACCGGAATATAATTTATTCGACAAATTCGAAGCCATCATAGGCGGCCTTTACACCGGAATATAACTTATTCGACAAATCCAGCAGGCAAATCTTTATTGGAATATAACTTATTCGTCAAATTCAAAGCCATCATTAGCGGCCTTTACACTGGAAAATAACTTATTCGACAAATCCAACAGGGAAATCTTTATTTCGACTTTGTTTAGAGGCGACATTTTCGCCAGGACAGCTCAGTAGTTGTAGGAGTGTTTGAATCTTGGTGGAAATGGATTAGGAGTGTTTGAATGATCAGCCCTTCACTGTTTGAGCAATATCATAGCTATAATGAAGAAAAAAAATATTAAAAAAAAAGTATAAAAAATGTTAATGAAAAATGGTTATTTAAAATAGGATTTTTTTAAATGGGGAAGGTGTATTAGGTTTATAGAAAAAACATAATATAAAAATGTATAAAAATTGTTCATGAAAAAATAGTTATTATAGTGAGAGTAGGAGCTTTTTAAATTGGGAAAGTGTATTGAGTTTATATTGGTAGGAGTTAAATAATTTGATTTTTGGAGATATTTTCCAATATGTAATTAAAATAAAGATATTGTTTAATAAAACATATAATATGTTAGAAGTTTTTATATGAAAATAAATTTGGAGTGTTTGAATATTGTTTTTATGATGGAAATGGATTTCCACTTTCTATAAACCCAAAATAGGCAAAAGTTTTTGTAAATGTGTTTGAATCTTATTTTTAATAGTCAAAACTACAAAATACCTTAAATCTTGAAACTATGACCCAGATTTCCAATAAAATAAAAATTTCCAAAACGAGAGTGCAATGGGCCAGGACGAATGTTTCCTTACTCCAGATTCAACGGCTGGGAAGCGGTGCTTTCTATGACTAATCCCAGTTGAATAACTGTCAAAATTGTGGAGAAACATAGAAGGATTGTTGTTCATTGCATGATTCGAACCCCCGACCTCGAGTGGAGTGAAATGGCCAGGACGAATGTTTCCTTAGATTCAACGGCTGGGAAGCGGTGCTTGCTATGACTAATCCCAATTGAAGAACTGTCAAAATTGTGTAGAAACATATAGAAGGATTGTCGTTCATTGCATGATTCGAACGCGCGACCTCTTTAAATGCTAACAAGGGTCACACCACGTAATTTGCAAAAAATTCATGAATTCTTTTTGGAATTCCAGTTTGAAAAATTTCATAGAAGTAATCTCATCCTCATGGAAGGCTGGTCGGTTGATTTGTTGTTTAAATTACATGAGGGGAGCTTTATTCTTCTCAGGGAAATGAAAAAATAAAAAGAAATAAATATAAATATTTGAGAAATGGAAACATGCACATCGACAGACAAGACGGGTGGAAACTGCTTTAATCCAGTGTAACCAACACGCAAATGGACAAACAAGACGGACCAAAACTGTTTTAATACAGTGTAACCGAACCGGTTTTCCACGTGTTTTTTATATCGCTTCGACATGTGTCAGTGTTAATTATGTGAATCACAATGTTAATTATGTGAATCTTATATTTCACATCTGCAAGCGAGGATAGTGCAGTTAGGACAACAGCATCACGCTACGAAGCAAGCACTATCTTTGAAGTGGACTCCCATCTTTGACCGGGACTTGCAGTGGACTCCCATCTTTGAAAGAAGGTTCTCCTACGCCAGTTGGAGAAGGGAGAGATGGAAAGTGCGGAATCCTGCGTTGTTCCACTGGAAATTGTCAGCGAAGAGGAGATGGCGTGGATTGAAGTGAGTGCTTGTTGTGAGTGAGGCGGTGAGTGCTGTGAGTGCTTGCTGTGAGAGCGACGGCAGCCGGAACAGTGAGAAGGGAACAGTGGGAAGTGAACAGCTGACAGTGGAAGGAGCAGTGGGAAGAGTGAGCAACACAGGAGGGAACAACGACAGCAGGACCCATAGAGACCAGTGAAAGAGGGAATTACGAAGGAAGTTGTCTACCCAGGCAACGGAATAGCCCGGACGACAGTTTTTTGCCAAAATCTGGTCAACTAAAATTTAAAAAATCAAGTAGTTGGAGTATTTAGAATCCATTTTTGATAGTGGAAATGGATTCAACACTATCAAAAACCCTTAGGGCACTCAAAATACTAAAGTTTAACAATTGTAAACAAAATTTTGATAAAATCTTTGCTGGATTTTTTCAAAATCTTTGTTGGACTCTGGGCCAAAACATTGCCTGAGTAGACTACACGATTATGAAGGAACAAACAGACCAGCACACAGAGGTGTCTCAAACCCACATCTTTTTGTCAGTTTATTTGTTTATGTGCATTATTGTGGGTCAAGCAAGAAATCAAAAACAAAAACCTCTCAAATCTACCTCTACTAAAACTCTGTTAAAACTCTCATAATTGCAAACATGAAGATAACTTGATATGGGGACAAGGGGACCCAGTGCAGAAACAATGTCAGTTTTGGTGGAAAATAAAAACCCAAGAAACAATGAGATAAGAAGAAACACTTCAAATGGGTGGGATGTAAAAGACAGATACCAAAGGCAAATACTGAGTTCAGGACTAAGGAGACTTCTGGAGGAAAGTGGATGCACATCTTGGAACCCCAATCTCCAAATCTCAAGGGGTGATAGGGATACCTATTACAAAGCTAGTGCAGAGAGCATAAGTGAGATCTGGAATGCCTATATCCCATCGTTTTCTCAAGCCAATGCATTTGGCATAAATGAAAGACTGATATTTGTGAATGCAAAGCAGTACAAAGGGATTTTACGGCGCAGGAAAGCTAAAAAGATGAGACAGTCACAGAGAAAAAAGTTCACTTGGATCTTACCAACCACATCTAAAAATAATACAAACCTCTCAACTAAAATGCTTTTATTAGCAACAAAGCAAGCAGACCAAAATGGAGATTTTAGCAGGAACAAAGAGATCGTAACAAAACAAAAAAAACCTAGGTCAAAGCAAAAAAAAATGAAGATACTCCAACAAACAGAAAGAAGATCAGTAAGAATACATACAACCCCACATCCACATAGTTGATGTGGTCATCGGAGCTCTATGTAAACGAGCTCGTGAGCATGAAAAAGAGAATTGAGTATATTGAGCTAAAGGGACATCATGAAATGGTCAAGTTAAAAGAAATTTTGGAAGTCAGTCAGAAACTTGAAAGAGAAAACAAGGTCCTCAAAGAATAGGTAATATGTTTACAAAACAATATGGAAAGGGGGCAGCAAGAGTTGATCACACTGAAACATGAGTTAGAACAAACAAAGATGGCAGGAGAAAATGACATAGGGGCATGGAAAAACAACAAAGCAAGTAAGATGGAAGAATTTCAATCAACAATTGCAAACATGGAAATAAGAGAAACCAAATTAAAGCAGCAAATAGAAGAAGCTAAAACTTGGGCTCAAGTGGTAAAGAAATCGGGGGTTGAGCAAAAAGAATCTATGGAGAGACAAATCAAGAAGCAAATAAAAGAAGAAAATGATAGGCAAGATAGGGCAACAAATGTCATCATCAAAGGCTTGAAAGACTATGGAGAAAAAGAAAGAACAAATATGTTAGCAAGGGATTTTTTCAGGGACAAGTTGAACTGGACAGGGTATATTCAACAAGCAAATAGGATTGGCAAGAAGACAGGAAATGGAAAGGATAGGCATGTCAGAGTCGCAATAAAAAGTATAGAAGACAAGATGGATATCCTAAAGAATAGAGGGCTACTTAAAGGAGCTCATATTTACCTAGACGATGACTTGACACTTGAGCAACAATAGGAGCGAAGGAAGGAATGGGAGAAAGTGAAATCAACAAGAGATGCAGGAAAATGGGCGTGGCTGAAAAATGGGAAAGCCCAAATCAGCGAGCGCTTAACAAATCAAAAATAAGGATTTGAGGCTCCCCGGGAGTATCTAGACATGGTGAGTTGGAATTGTACAGGTTATCCTTGGAGAAGAGGACCGGGATTGGGGCCCATAGCAGAAGGGAAAGACATTATTATCCTTATAGAAACACACAAGCATGATGGGTGTAGGATTTTAGAATTCGAAAGATACAATAAAATTTCAGTGTGGAATGAAGAGACTAGCACAGGCAAAGGGCATGGAGGGATCACCATTCTAATAAGAGAAATGTCGAACGGAATAGTGAAAGTAGAAAAAGAGGATCCAAATAAGAAATTTATATGGTTAAAGGTAATAGACAACAAAGTAACATTCAGGTTATTTGCATGTTACTTCGCCCCAAAAAACTCAAAGTTTTACAAGAGGAAAAATTTAGATAAAGAAGACCCTTATGCTGCTTTAAAAAGAGATATTGCAGCCTTCAAGAGTTTAGGAGATATAGTGCTAATCGACGACTTTAATGCTAGGACAAAAAACGACCAGTGCATTCAGTGGGGAAGTGAAGGGAATTTAGACAGCAATCCTCTTTGGTTAGAGGAGAACGAAGATCACACATGGAAAAGGACGTCTAATGATGGGAATTGGAGGGTGTCACGCTTTGGAGCTGAGTTGTTAGGCTTATGTAGTCTCCATGACATGGTAATCTGCAATGGCATGAAAGCGTGGCCAACATCCTGTGACATCACGTGTAAAACATACAATGGTCAAAGTGCGGTGGACTATTTAATATGCTCCCAGGGCCTTATCTACAAGCTGTTAGAGTTCAATATTGAGGCTTTTCCTATAGAGATGAATTCTGATCATATGCCTCTTTGTATTAAGTTAGGCATACAATCAAGTGGGATATAGGAAGGACAAAGCCAACAAGGTCATAAGAAAGTGCATGCAAATGGAAGAATCCTCATAAATCAAGAAAACCAAGAGCTCTTTGTCATTTCTTTAGAAAAACACTTTCAATGGGAAAAAATCAACACAAAAAACAAGGAAGACAATGCAGAAATAGAAGGCATGAGTAGTAGCATGTTGATCCCTCTAATCCACAAGGCCTTAAAGGTGTGCAAAAGGTCTCGGTCTAAGAAGAGGGTTTCAAACACCTTTCCAACGAATCCTTGGTTTGATGAAGAATGCAAAGCGGCTAAAAGATCCCTTAAAGAGAAGGAGGCAGATAGTGAAAGCAAGAAAAAGTATAAAAATTTGATTAAAAAATAAAAAATTATGTGACTACAAGAAGAAAATATTTAATATCTTTGGGAAAGCACAAACCCCAAAATATTTTGGCGAGAATTGCAGCAAAAGAGAAAGTAAATAGATAATAATATCTCAACTACTCAATGGGTGGAATATGCAAAGATTCTTTATGAGAGAAATCTAGAGAAAAACAACACCCCCATAATCAACTCCACAAATGAATTATTTTCTGTGGAGGATGTCAAGCGAGGCATACAAAATTTAGCAAGTGGTAAAGCCCAAGACATTGATGGGTTATAGACAGAATTCTTAAAATGGGGTGTGGATATCTTGGCCCCAATCATCAAAAGGATCTTCAACAACATCACACAAGCCATTTTTCTAGTGGAACAACAAGTATCGTTATCCCTCTTTACAAGGGTGGAGACATCAATAACCCCTCTAATTATCGCACTATTATGGTCAATCCTCTTCTTGGAAAATTGTTTGGGAGCATGATGGAGCGTAGAATCAGCTGTTGGGCAGAAAAAGAGGGTAAAAGAACTAGAGGATAGGCTGGCTTTAGGCCAAAGCATTCTACAATTGATCATTGCATCATGCTCAGGCACTTCATTGAAAAAGTATGGGACATTCATGGTGGGGAAGCCTTTTGTTGCTTTGTTGATTTCAAAAAAGCTTTTGATATTGTTCCTAGGGATAAGCTTTAGAAGAATGGAAGAGCTTGGAATCCCAAATTGATATAGAGCTGCTGTCCATAAATTGTATGAGAAAGTTAGTGCTAAAATCAGAACTAAAGAGGGCTTCTCGGAATGCTTTGGTAGTGACATTGGGGTCAAGCAGGGGTGCCCCCTTTCTCCCACTCTATTGGTTTATACATTGATAGTCTAGAAGAATGGCTAAACAACACCAATGGAGAGGGTATTCAGCTAGGAGGGTACGTAATGAAGCTACTTCTGTACGCTGATGATCTTATCTTAATGGAAAAATCTGCCCATGGTTTGAGAAAAAAATTGAAAGCATTAGAGCTTTTCTGTCAGGAAGTGGGGATGCAAGTAAACACCAGTAAAACCAAAGTCATGATCTTCTCATTGAAAAAATAAAGCAACAAGCAAGCTTCATATTTGAGGAAAAACATTAGGAGATAGTGGAAGAATACAAGTACCTAGGAATTGTTTTTCACAATAGGCTCAGTTGGGAGGCATGCATAACTACAAGGATCCAAGGGGGGTGGAGAGTTTCTTACCTTCCCCATAACAGATGCAGGGAAGCAGAATTGTGGGACTGGAGAACCAAGAAAACACTATTTGGAGTGTTGGTTACCTCAGTTGTCTTATATGGATGTGAAGTTTGGGGCAGCAACATGTCAAATCACAAGTGGAGACAAATAGAATGAATTCAAAAGCACTTAATCATTAGTAACCTCAAAGTCAAGGCGACAGTCCCATATGAGATCCTGCTAGTTGAGGCTGGAATGTTTCCATTGGAAGCTTCAACAATCATTCGTTTTTTAAGCTATCTAAAAAGGGTGGAAAACATGGAGGCACATCGTTGGCACAAGGTGATTTACATGGAGGAGCTAAAGCGCAGAAAGAAAACATGGAAGAAACTAAATGACAAATGGATGAGCAAATGGGGAATTAATTGACAAGACTGTCCTAATGCTAAAGAGGAGATAAAAAATTGGGTGGTTGAAAAATTTAGGACTGCCATGTGGGAAAAATAGATTGGCAGAAAAAAAAGATTTATCTCAAAAACTTCAGCCCATCACAATCGCATGAAGAAAAGACTTATTTGAGTGTGGAAATCAAGGGAAAGGCTAAAATTTTAATAGCACAGTTGAGGACCGGATCTCACCATCTTAGGTGCGAGACAGGTAGATGGATAACCCCCAAGGAAGAATGGGAAGAAAGAATTTGTAACTTTTGCAGGCTAGGTGCAGTTGAAACTGAATGGCACTTTATCATGGAATGTCTGGCATATGAGGATATTCGTAATCAGTTTGAAAGTGATCTAAAGGTGGACAATTTGAGTACGTTGTTCGAAGAAGCAAGGCTTCACAAAACAATGAATTTCTTGATCAAAATCCACAACAAAAGAACTGCTCTAGAGGGAAACTTGAGAATGTGATGTCTTGTTTGTTTGAGGTGGAATGTGGGTCCCTTAGACCGGTGGGTCTCGTGGACGTTATTAAAATATATCATATCATATCATATCAAATGTGATAGACAATGAAACCTTGCTCGAAGAACTCTTAACCGCTTTTCCACGTGGTTTTTTCACATCGCTTCGACAAGTGTCAATTATCTGTAGATGTGGACATAGAACGAAAATCCGCTTGATTAAAATAAAATTAAAACATAATAATTATAAATTTAATAAATAATAAATAATAATCGTTCATAAAAAAATTATATAATAATAATTCAATTTAATTTCGCCGAAGGCGTTCTAATGAGAGAATAAGTCGGGACACTGTTCATTACAATCAATGAATCAACTTGAATTTAGTCGTCCCTTTATCCAATTCAAAATTTACAAGTGGCTGAATCTCCTTCACGCTCTGTGAAAAATGCTAGTTATAATATTTTATAAAAAAATACAATTTTGAGATTCACTCAATTATTTTTCTAATAATAATAATTTTGAGATCCATTTTTTTTTTAAATTGCTAAAAGGTTTCGAGAGTTAATGTAATTTATTATTTAAATTGATAAAAGGTTTTGACAGTTAATGTGATTTATTAGAGTTATTTCTAAATGGGTGAATAATTTAAAAATTTGGTGAAGAATGAATAAATGATATATTTTAATTTTCATTAGATTAAAAATAGTCTATGGATTAAAGGTTTTTTTTTTGTTTTTTCTCTTTAGTAATTTAATTTTTTTCTTATTTAAATTTATGATAATTTGATCCAATCTTCTAACAATCTCTCTAATCTTTTTCTTATTCAAATTGATGATAATTTGATCCAACCTTCTAACAATCCTTTAAGTGAAAAGACAATGCTACCGAATTGATGCTAACATACTATTATAATTGTCCTGATGTTTTTGAAAACATCACATTGCAAAATAAAATGTTTTTCCATTTCCACATAGATCTCTAATTAAATTTTAAAAAAATCATTAATAATTTTTATATATAATAATAATTAAATTTTAATTTTAATTTTATATAAAAAATATACGTTCATAATGATGAGAAATAATTACTTATAATATTTTTTAATTAATTCAAAAATGAATGAAGAAATAATAATTACAATAAGATAAATTTATTTTAATTTGAAATATATATATATATATATATATATATAATTTAATCAACTTCATAGGTTTTATATGATTTTTTAAAACTATATTTATTTCTTTATATTATTTTTTTTGTTTGTTAAGTTGTAAGTTGTGAGTTGAGTTTTGAGATGTGATGTTCATTTTCCAAATTTATTTTAATTGTTATTGTATTTGTGAGTTTTTGTGGGTTTTTCAATAAGAGGGTTTGTCGAAAAAATTGAGGATATATTAATGTAGGCGTAGTTTTCGTTCTCTTAACTTGTGCGCAACATACACTGATATTAGACTTCAAACTAGTGACTAGAACAACATAAAATACTCATAAATAACTTTAAACACTTATATATATATGACTAGAACAACATAAAATACTCAAAAATAATCTTAAACACACACACACACATATATGACTAGAAATAACCTTAAACACTTATATATATATATATATATATATATATATATATATATATATAAGTGTTTAAGGTTATTTCTGAGTATTTTATGTGGTTCTAATCACTAGTTTGAGGTTTTGGATATTATCCATGCCCGTGTATGTTGTGCATAGTTAATAGTACTAGTGACTAGAACAACATAAAATAGTCATATTAATAGAGAACCTCGTGAGAACAAAAGGATTTGGCTTCAAAATAATATTAGTCTATAAAATTATTTCATCGATGATAAGTACGTTGAGCCCCTTTATTTCATTATTTTCAAGCCTATGCTACAACCACAAGTTTGCTACAAGAATGCACATCGCTGAAGACAATACATACAACTACATGACATATTACATCACTATCTTTCTGTGTATACTCAACCATCATTTTGAGGGGATTTCCAGTACTTTTCATATATAGCTCAACCCTCTCTAAATATGTTACAACTAATAAATTCTCTCAAATGCACTAGTACAATTGCCCCATAAATAATCTGGAATGCAAGCAAAGTTTAGCACAAAAGGATTTGACTTCTTTCCTGAATATGCGTTCTAATTTTGAGCAAATAATTGAATTCAACCTCTCCCTCTAATGACAAAATTTGACCGTCAATAATAGTGCATGCGGCTTTATAACACTGAATTTTGGTTCCTTCTCAGATCAACGATTCGGTCCTTGGGTCACCATGATTCAACACTTGTAAGCTTCAAACCTTCTCAAACTCTTGATAGTTTGGCCCTATTGATGAGAAGAACTCACCCCTTGGAGATGGAACGATCCTACAAAAAATTTGAAACCCCAAAGTTGGTACTTCTTGCGCGCTGGGAAAAACACGCACTAACTGGTAAATGATATGCGTTGTGGCTCTTGGGAAAGCCTGAATGGACTCCTCTCTGCTCTCTTAGGGCGACTCTCAAAGTTCACCAAGGTAGAGTGAAATTCCTGCTCAGAAAATCCTTGTGCTAAATAACACGGGTTGTCTTGGCTTAACAACGCAATAGAACTAGGGATTAAGGTTAAAATGATCGAAGATGTCCCAAATGAGAGCCTAATTACTCTATTTATAATTGTTGACCTCTCTCTCACTTGATGGTCCCCACTCTCCACTAGTTCACCCCCTTTCTTTTATCTCTCTTGCTCCACAAGTGCGCATTCCTTTTTCTCTCTCTCTTGTAGCCCCCACTCGACAATGCCATGGGATCTTCCCTTTTCACCTAAGCTCCTCAAGCCAAAATCATCTCCAAAATACGAACTACAAAATTATGCTATGCCTAGTGCCTCCACAACAAACTTTGTTAATCTCCTCAAATGAAAAATCAAAATTGAGGATATTACATGAGATGATTTCATGCTTAATTTTTGGCTTGAAAAACCTGTAGTTAAAGACATCTAAGTCATTAAAACCATTAGGAATCACACCGAGAACCACACCAACCTTAAATATAACTAAACTTTTGCCCACAAAATTTTAAATTGGTGACTTTCATATCATGAAATACCTTAATAATACACCATCACTATCTATTCCACATCCCTTAGACATATTCCTCCCTACTTAATAAACCTTTATTAATTATATTAAAAATCAATTTAAAATGTTATGAACTGATACATTTTAATAAAATAGATCTTGATCTTTTATATTTCCAAATCGTTTTCACTTTTAATTTATTTTCCCAGCAACTGACTTGATTTACATGGGACTCCTTTTTTTTTCTTTTTTGAACGAGGAAAAATCGAACATACATTGATTTATATGGAAATCAAGTAAATCAACTTAACTGTTTCTGTACAATTACAAATAAATTGAGAGAAATTAACACAGGTGTGATTGCATGCCCGCCGGTGCAACTGAAGTTAACTGAAGCTGAAATGAACGCAAAACGATCCTAACTACCAGCACGCCACAGCGAAAATGCTTCAGCTAGGACGGCACCCTTGCAGAACTGATTCAGTTGTCACAACAAGAGGGATTGCAAGCACAGCCAACGAGTTGCACATTCAAACAATATATCGCACTGCTGCTGGCAACTGGAGGGAAGACAAAACAAAGGGTAAGTTTTTTAGTGCTGCGATCTTGTTTAAGGAGGACACAGTAAGAAAGAAGAGAAGCAGGTCCTCAAGCAGCTATCAGAGGGTTTTTCTTCTTCTTCTTTCATGTTTGTGATTTTGTAGGCAATGGGTTTTCAGCTTTTGCAAGTCTCAATAATTACAGTCTGCAACCTTTCTCCGGACATCAGTTACACGCCGGGGAAATTGGCGTTGGCTATAGGTGCAATGCTTGCACAACAATCAATTTAAAAGCTTATATACAACAGTGTAGCAAGTTCTTTCTGTCGAGTTAACGACTTATGGAGATTAGAGGCACACAATTGAAGTTTGGTAAGCAACCAATGATCAATATCTGCAATCCTCAACACCTGCTCTGCTTATTCAACGAGTATTTTATTAAAACATTTATAATACGTTTGTTTGTCCGCTGAGTATTTTTATTCCAACAACTGTAATATGTGCAGGTATGTGGTGGTGCTTAAAATGTAGGGACTAAACTGTACGCAACTCTGGTTTAGAAACAATTTTCTGACAGTGTTCTTGGAATTCAAAGTGTTTCTGTGGAGAGCAAAATCAGGGAACAAAAAGGGATTGTGGCAAGGAGAAAGAATGGAGTTGCTTCAGCTAGAGAGCGGCAGATTCGGAGCAACAAAGAATAGTGATACTAATCTTTCTTCATCTTCATCTTCATCAGCATTTGTTTCAGCCTCTCAGTCCCCAATTTATTCTCCAAAATCTCCTCCTCTTTCTTCAAACAATGATGGGTTTCAGTCCACTTTGTTATTTGAGTACAAAAAATCTGATATGCAGAGTTCGTCCAGCAGTGATTGGCATCCCTTGAATATCACAAGGAACGAATTTTCACAAACATCCATTTCATCTCTGCCTCAGAATTCATTGTTAAACAACACTAATGACATACCAAGTTCGTCCTATGGCCCTTCATTCATCAGAGTAAAGCAGTTGGATGATATTCAAAAGTCTGGGTCGTTATACAAGGAGTCTTCATCGAACAATGCACAGAGCGATTCAGTATCACATAATGACAGGTGCCCAATAGACCTCAACAATGTTGCCGGTCACAAAAATATATTGCAAGCAAGCAACCCATCAAAGAATATTTCATTTACAAGGACCTCGGCCTCTCTGTCATCCTCTGCGAGGCTCAGGAGCTGTGATGTGTACATTGGAACGCATGGACAGAAGGCATCTCTTCTTCGCTTCACCAAATGGCTTCGGGCAGAGCTAGAGATGCAGGGGATTGCTTGCTTTGCTGCAGACAGGGCTCGTTACACAGACTCCAGAAGCCATGACATCACTGACAGGGTATTAAGCTCTGCAACATTTGGCGTTGTTATTGTTACTAGAAAGTCTTTTGCAAATCCATATAGTATAGAGGAGTTCAAAACCTTTTTAGATAGGAAGAATTTGGTTCCTTTGTTCTTTGATCTGGGTCCCGGAGATTGCCTAGCCAGAGATATAATTGAGAAGAGAGGGGAGTTGTGGGAGAATCAAGGGGGCGATCTATGGATGTTGTATGGCGGAGATAAGAAGGAATGGAAGGAGGCTGTGGAGGGGTTAACCAGGGTGGTTGATGAGTGGAAATTGGAGGCACATACTGGGAATTGGAGGGATTGTGTTATGAGGGCAGTTAGCCTTTTGGGCACGAGGCTAGGGAGGAGGAGTCTGGTAGAGAGAGAGAAGGTAAGGAAGGCTGGGATCGAAGGTGATGAGTATCCATTTTCAAGAAATCCAAGATTTGTGGGAAGAAAGAAGGAGCTTCTGGAGTTGGAAGCAATTATGTTTGGGAAAGCAGACATAGATCGTAATGACGATGATGGCATTTTGGACCTAAATATCAGACCAAGGAGGTGTGACTCTGTTATTGTTAGGAGGAGGAGTGAATGTGATAGATTCAAGAGAGGGATAGAGGCAGAAGAAGAAGGAGGAACAGAGAGGAGGAGATTGAGTGAAAGTGATAGGTTGAAGGATGCAGAAGAAAGGCCGAAGGAGAAGCGAAAGAGTGAGTCTGACAAATGGAAAATGAAAAAAGAGGATAATGATGGAAGGGTGGGGAACAAAGCAGGAAACAGTAAAGGGAAAGAGTTGGTGGTGGTGTGGAAGGAATTGGAAAATGAATTGGAGATACAAAGAGGCAGGGTTTCACAGAGGATGAGGGATCACCATCAGCCAGCGAGGACACTGCATAAAACAAGGTATGCCAAGAGGAATAAGAATTTAAACTCATCATATGGCAGAGGCATTGCATGTGTATCAGGGGAATCAGGGATAGGCAAAACTGAATTACTGCTCGAATTTGCTTACAGATTCGCACAGAGGTATAAGATGGTGTTATGGATCGGCGGGGAAGCTCGTTACCTTAGACAAAACTATTTGAATTTGTCTCCGATACTTGGGTTGGATGTGAGTAATGAGACACAGATTACCCTAGAGAAAGGTAGGAATAAGACATTCGAGGAGCAGGAAATGGAAGCCTTAATGAGAGTGAGAAAGGAGCTTCTTAGAGACATTCCTTATTTGCTTGTGATTGATAATTTGGAGACTGAGAGAGATTGGTGGGACAATAGAGATCTTTTGGAGCTTCTTCCACATTCTGGTGGACCAACACATGTGATAATTTCTACTCAACTTTCCCGTGTGATGAACCTGGATTCCCTGAGACTCTCATACTTATCGAGTGTGGAAGCTATGTCTTTGATGAAAGGGACAAGGACGGATTTTTCAGTAGTGGAGCTTGATGCAATAAGAACAATTGAAGAAAATTTGGGTCGGTTAACACTAGGCCTTGGGATTGTTGGTTCGATCTTATCAGAGCTTCCCATAACACCTTCAAGTCTCCTTGATGACATTAACAGGGTATCCTTGAAAGAGATGTTCTGCAGTATTCAAGAAGATTCAACTCTCAGGAATCATCCATTTCTTGTGCAACTTTTTGATGTATGCTTCAATATTCTTGATTATGCAGATGAACAAAAGAAATTAGCTAGCAGGATGGTTTTGGTTGGTGCCTGGTTTGCTCCTCATCCTATTCCTATCTCTCTTCTTTCAATTGCAACCCACAAGGCTCCTAAGAGAATAGATGGCTCGCAGATACAAAATAAATGCTTGCATATGATTGGTTGCTTGTGTAGGGTATCTCGAATAAGAAAATCAGAAGCTGAAGCATCAACTATGTTGATGAGATTTAGTATTGCAAGAAGTAGCACAAGGCAGGGATGGATTAACATGCACGAGATGATTCGGTTATATGCAAGGAAAAAAGGAGGAAACTATTTTGCCAGATCTATGTTCCAAGCCGTTGGTAGTCAAGGGACTATCTCCCTACATTCAGAGCATTTATGGGCGGCTTGTTTTCTTGTATTTGGATTTGGAAATGACCCAGTTATTATAGAACCTAAGGTAACTGAATTACTTTCCTTTATCAAAAGAGGAGTAGTTCCTTTGGTGCTTCATTCTTTTACTACCTTCTCAAGGTGCCATGCAGCTTTAGAACTTCTACGTCTATGTACATGTGCCCTGGAGGCTTTCGAAGAGTCCTTTGTTCCTCAAGTGCAAATCTCGTTGCATAATTCCATGTGTTGGAGAATTCGTGGTCGTGCCGATACTGAGTTGGATGAGTATCTCTGGGAGGATGTAACACTTCTGAAGGCTTCACTTTTGGAATTGAGGGTAAAATTGATGCTCAGAGGTGGGCTATATGATGCAGGGGAGGATCTCTGCAATACCTGCATCAATATCAGAACAGTGGTGTTGGGCGTCAATCATCATGACACCGTGGCTGCTCAAGAAACACTTGCCAAACTTGTCAGAGACCAAACAAATAATAGAGTTGGGTAGTGATGAGTTTGATTAATGCGTTCATCAAACTGTGGAATATACAAACAACACGCTGGTGCTCACCATGTCAATGCCACATCAGATACTTAAGATGAAGATATTGTTCCAAAGGTTTTACAGGTTTTATTTCATTTTTAGTCATTCATTAGACAAAATCAATATGCTCATGTGTGCACTGTACAAGAAGATTTGACAATGTTTTTTTTCCTTGTAAATGTAGGAATGTTCTCTACAAATTGGAAAAGAACGCTGGACTTTGGTTGGATAATGCAAAATGCCAATGGTTTTTTTCTTCTTGTAAATGTAGGAATGTTCTCTACAAATTGGAATATATCGATGAAAAGTACGCTGGACTTTGGCTGGATAATGCAAGATGCCATATCGCTAGACCATTTTAAGTGTCCATTGCTTTTCACATTATTATTGAGCATGAAAGGGGTTGTATTATTATCATGTAAACAGCTATGGTTCTAACTGTATCAAATGAAAACTCTTGTATTTTCAGGTTCTATGTTTCTTTCTGTCATGGAATTCGAGTTTTCCAGCATAAAAGCTCTAGGATGCTAACAGTGAAGACGAGTGTGCCGTATTACTGAGGTTATATGTTGCATGAACTCAACCACTGGGGTTACTTTTCACAGGCGATGCTATTTTCACAGGGGTTTCTTATAATTATTATTGTTATTCTTCTCTTCCCAGTAATATCAGACCTGCTTGCTTCGGTGTGTGATGTACAATAGTAGTTACAGGTCATACTACCTTAACTGCACTGCCCTTTATTATGACCAACTGGCCAACCAAGGAGGTTTTATTAATTTCTTTGCTTAGCTTGCAAGAATATATGATCACAATTTTTTCCTTATCAGCATATGTAGATAGGCTAAGGGACGAGGTATTTCATATACAATTCAATGCCTTGTTAATCAGAATTTATTGTCTTTATAATTTTATGTCATTACAGGCACAGGTGTACTGATGTGTTCTCCGATTTTGGAGAAACTACTAGTGGCACCATAAACAGTGGTCAAATAGATATTCATAAGGTAATCTAATCTATATGTTCATCTCTATATATCGGTCATTCATCTACTGAATATATAGAGGAAAAATATTTAAGGAAATGAAAGACATACGCGTTTAATTCTGGACTTCTGCTCAAATAATTTAGTGATAGCATTGACAGGATCAACTGAAGTTCGGTGACTTACTATAAAGGGTTTTACGTAAAACAACTTCTTGGTGGAAAGTGACCAATCATTCTTTTGGAGCGTTGATGTTCATGAAGCTGTGAACCTTCCCCATCTTGCAGTATACATCTTAGATCTGGCCAATAGTGTTTCCCCGATCGAATACATGCAAATGGATATCCTATCCGAAAGGCATCTCATGAGCTGATCTGTTTGAAAAAGTCTGTATGGTGTTTGAGTTGTTCAATTGTAACAACCATTTGATAACGACATTCTCATGTAAGTAACTTAATGCCTATTGTTGTTGTTTACACATCTTCACTCTCATTCTTATGGAACAACCAACCATGTTAAATTGAGTTTAATTATATTGTCCTTTTTAAGATTGTTGTTTTTGATATGAGTTTTACTTTTAGGTTTTACAGTATGTTTTTGGTATGTGAAGATGTGTACCCAACGTATGTGGAGACTCCCTTAGCCTAAATTTTAGGATATTGTCATGGTACAATGAAGTTTTGAACTTAGGAGACTTTGGCTCGAATATATCAAGGTAGTAAATTAGTCGTTAGCATTTCAAGTTTTAAACTAAACATTGTGATTGAATGGTGAAGTTTGAACAATGAAAACCATGAAAACAATAACGTGATAACATTTTTGTGATTCACAATTTAGCTCCAAAGCAAAGTCCAACGCTAAAATGAATGCTCAACACAAATAACACTAAAGCAAATGGTGAATTAGGGTTTGTGAGGGTTAAATAGATGGTAGGAGGGTTGGTGACACCCATTAGGAAAGGCGAGAGGATTAGGTTAAGTATTTTATTTTTTATTTTTTTTAGGTTTGTGTTGGTCTTGTTACCTATCAAACCTGCAGGGTTGCGGAGATCTGTGCAACATGCTGTGATTGGCACACACAAGATGAGGGCGCACTGTCACCTGGGCTCAAATACCCACATTTTAAGTCCAACTACCTCCTTAATGGCTATGGGGGAATTCCATTTGAATACCTCATCCAATTAATAAAGATCAATGTTTTAAATTGGGTTATGGGTGATGTGGAGGAGTTAACTGTTTGTTGTCCTCCTGAATGACTGTGTAGAACTCTGTATTAAATACTTACAACCAGCAAGTTAAAACTCAAACTCAAGAAATATATCAGTATGACCAGTCAAAATGAATGTATTTAAAATATACAACTAAATATGAAATTATTTCTGTGATTGTAGTGTTGGTTAAAGGGGTTACAGTTTTATTTTGTTTGTTGTCTTGTGACTGTAGACTATAAAATTTGCAGAAAAACGTAGAGACAACAGACGGATTCTCTTTAAAAGGTCGCCCAAATAGTGTCTTAGCACTCTAGACCAAGGATCTAGGGGTGTAGAGGCTAGGAGGTGGTAGATAGATCCTTTTGGATCGCTCCAAAGCCTCTCACCATCAACAAGATGCAATTTCCAGCAAGCCAGAAATTGATTTTGTGAGGACAAGGGATCATATCCCACAGGGTGTTGTGCCAGAAAATTTTCAGCAAGATATTTAATGTAGTACAACTGAAAAATGTGGTTATTTAGGCTCCAAAATGAAAGATAAAGAAGTGTATTAAGTATTGAGCCTAACTCAATGTTGCAAAAGTCGAACTTGGGGTAAATCGGCAAGGCTTCGAAAATTGAAAAATTCGTAGATGTTGGGAAAAATTCGAAAAAATCGGAAAATACTTGGCAAAATTTAAAAGTACAAAATATTTGTTTTTTTTTTCTCAGTTTTTTTAGCATCCAGAAGCCGGATTCGTTCTTAAGCCTCTGCGTGTCCCGAATCGGGCAAATCGGACACGATTCGGTGGGACACCTGTCCTCTGGATTGTGTCTGATCGTGTCTTGATCGGACACGATCGTGTCCGGAACTGACTCTGTCATGTCCCGATTCTAGGGCACACGTCCCCTTTTTTTGTGTGCCGTGCGGCCCATAAAGGCCGGTTTTGGCCCATATCAACCTCACTTTTCACTTTCTCTCTTGCTGTGGGTGTGTGGGAGTGAATAGCAAAGGGTGTGGGAGCATTTTGGAGGCGATTCGAGCAACAAGTAAGTGCATTTTGTCTCTATTTCTTTGCATTTTTATTACAGCAGTTTGCATGTGCATTTTTTTTACAAATTTGTGCATTAATTTTTTTTTTTACAACATTCATTGCTCAATCAAGGAAAGCAGGGAAGGGGCAAAGGAAGGGGAAAAATGTTCCCATTGGAGATGCCCCTCCTATTCCAATTTCATCGGGGTCTGCAAGTGTTCCCTCTATTTTTAGGTCTATTTGGTTTGCAACAGTCTCATCTTCCTTGTCATTTGGAAGAAGAATTTTTTCTTAGTACCCAACCAAAATGGTGGGTAACATTCCCCAATGGTAAAAATTATAAAACTAATCTTTGTTATGTGGAGTTGGAAGAAATTGCTGAGTGTATACCACCTATGGCATGTCAAAAAGTTGGACTAACCATAACAAGTGGATGTCTTGTATTGGGATTTGTGTACTTTTGCCGCAAAATCTAGCTGGCCTTGGAGAGGGAAACCCTACAAAGTATAAAATAGAAAATGGGACAATGGGGTAGAGGCCCAATGTCACCGTAGCTAAAACCCCTGCTCTTTATGGAGTTTCACTGATGGGAGGAGTCCCAGTAGAGGAGGAATCACTTAAAAAGATATGCTAATGATAATGTACAAAGTGACCCTACTAAAGCTCATTCAAAGAGAGGCACAATAAAGGTAGAAGGCTTCAAAAAAGCAAATCACTCTCCAAGAAAAGTCCCAGAAAATAAACGTTGAAGACCTAGGGTTTTGAGGTTTTTGATGGTGATAGGTATTCACAAGGTCAAGGCCCTAGGGAAAGGATTTTTTATGATGATAATCAACTAATCCAAGGCTCATAAAAGACTCAAAGAAGTCCTTAAGTTGAGAGAGTGAAGTCTAGGGTTTCCCTCTTAGCGAGTTGAGACTCCTAGCTCTATGTTCAGGTAGAGCAAACAACCACAAAGGTGCACCGGGTACATGGCACTGATAACTGAGTTGATAGACTCAAAGACTTCTTGTTATGAGGAGGCAACCTCTTAGTAGGTTTGTCATGATGCCATAGTGGAGGAAGCTTCCTCCATCATGAAGAACGATGTCTGGGAGATTGTGCCATGCCCAAAGGGAAAATTAGTAGGGCTGGAGTTATGGAAGGGTGATGAGGAAATCTTCTTGGAACTGGGGAAGTACACTACAAAGATTCTCAGGAGGTTTCATATGCAGGGTTGTAGGCTCATGACCACGCCTCTAGTCACAAATAGGAGTAGAGTAGAGTGAGTAGATGATTGTGTACAGAAAAGGAAAGTGGAACTACCATACATTCCAATAGAGGAGCAAACAACAGATACCTTGACCAAGGCATTGGCAAGAGGAAGTTTAGTCTATTTAAGAGATAAGTTGGGAGTTGTACAAAATACCTTCCTTGCTAAGAGGGAGTGTTGAAATTGTAGCGAGTGAAGGTCTTCAAGCTTGTTCCTTAGCCAATGAAGACCTTGATTTGTGTTTCTCTAGTCATGGCTGCGAGCCTATGAGTTAGACTTTAGTTAGGATGAGTTTATTTCCAGTTTACTGGAATAATCATCAAGATGGCATGTGTAGAGTTGGAGCTTCAATTAAGTGGAGCCTTCATCAGTTTGACTGCAGGTGGTAGTTACAAGTTTAGTTAGAGCGAGTTAGTCTTCAGTCTTGATTGAAGGAAGAACGAGTTAAGACTCCAAGTGTTGATTGGAGAGAGAAAGAGTATCACCCTTAGTTAACTTGATATCAGAACTCGACTTCTAAAATTGAATTGGGCCTTCCTTGCATGCTCAAATTGGGTCTATAAAGAGGAGGACGAAGACACATAATATACACAAATTTGTGAGATCATTTTTTATTGCGGAGAGCACAAAATTGAGAGCTTGTGTCCTAAGAAATAGGAGATCATAAGTGCACAAGAAAATAGGGATTTTCGCTAAAGAATAGGAGCTCCCTTGTGCTCTAGGAAATGGGGGAAGTGTGCAAGGAAATAGGGGCTCCAATGTGCAAAGAAATAGGAGCTGGGATTAGGCAAGAAGCAAGGTAAGTCAAGGCTATTCAGTAGGGGAACAGTTGCATGCTAGAGGGTCGAGATCAAGCAATGATCAAGGTAGGCCAAGATCAATTGTATCAACTGAAATTAGTGAGAAGAAGCAGAATGTCTTCTTAGAGACAAATTTCTTTGCAATAGATCCAATTGCTCAAGAAAAATCAATAAAATACCGCAACAAAGAAAGTAGGTTTTCCCATTTGGGTTTCCTAGGTAAACAAGCGTGTTGATTTGTGTGATTGTGTTTTTATCTCTCGATTATTTTTCACTGCTGATAAGTTGTTAAGAAACTCTGTATCTTGGTGAAAGAAAATTTGGTTTCAGTTTTTAGTTGCCTTGTTTTCAGTTATTCATTTAAGTCGTTGAAGAGTTTCATGGAAATTTGACAAAGAATCCAAGAAAACAAGTACGAGTCTCTCTAAGGAGGTCGAAATCCCAAGTATGATGATGATGAGAGATGAAATGACATCTCTCTAATATATATAAGCTCTAACATAAATGGTTTTTCCTACAAGCCCCTAAAATCATAAAATAATGAGCAAGAAAGACTCTAGGTCATAGGTTGACCTAGTAACCCAGGTGCAAATGAAAATACATCTCCAAAAGAGGGTCAAAATGCTGACATCATGCATGCGTAGGCCTCTAGAGGGAATGCCTCTATGCAAATCATCCCGTGGACCCCCAAATGTGTTCTGGGGCATAAAATGCGTCTCATGGGTATCCATGTGGC
Organism: Pinus albicaulis; assembly: GCA_034641835.2. NCBI lineage: Eukaryota > Viridiplantae > Streptophyta > Pinopsida > Pinales > Pinaceae > Pinus > Pinus albicaulis. The sequence goes on along the minus strand of CM076583.1, from coordinate 250,022,533 downwards.
TGGATCTCTGTCTCTACTTCAACATTGAATGCACTGAAGATGATGCTAGCCCTCCTATGTCTCAATGAAGAAGAACAACCTCATCTGGGTCTCAGATCAACTACCACACCATGTGCATGTGCTAAGTTGGTTGGGGGCAAACTAGTCCAAGTGCATCATCCATGAAAAATATTAGGGAAAGTGCAGAAGCTGTGGGTGCTAAAGATGCCCATAAATGTAAGTGATGCTCTATGAATTTCCTGGGACCCATGGCTCTCAATGCCTCACTTGTGAGTGTTAATATGATCCTCTGGTGGACTTGGGCCCCAATTAAGTTGCCCCAACCCATGATGAAACCACCTTCCAATCAAATACAATATCCAGTGCTGCAACTTATGACATCAAGTACATTTAATCATTTTTGCATCTAAGTGAACCAAGCATGCAAGTAAGGGGAAATGTGACACTTCATACAAGGTTTCTCTTCCAAAATTGGGGCCTTACTGACGTAAAAATGTTACCTCCCTAGGTAGGAGTGGCTAAAAGATGACCTTATTAGGCATTTCCACCCCCAAAGGTAAGTGTCATGCTCTCATTCCTCCCTTCAATCAATAGGTGTCATGTGAATAATGATGAAACAAAAGGGAAACAAGTGTATCAAGGCCAAATGCCATGGTCAAAGGGTTAGTAATAAGAAGGAATTCCACATGTTGGGCATACAAATGTGAGGAGGGAGCAATCGTGGATGCATGAGTTGCCCCGAACTTTGTTTTTCCACCCCTCTTATTGCATTTTTATTTTTTATTGATTTTTCTTCATATTATTGCTCGAAGCTCTAGAAAATGAGAGCATGCTATGAATGATGTATAATAGTGGTTACCCCCTTAGTGGTGGGGCAGTTCATCAGCCATCAGGGGTTGGGACATGTAAGGGTTCCTTTTTAATGATGTGGTAAGGCAACATTGGCCCAAGGAACTGGGTGATGGCCATAACGATAAGGGGTAGAGCTCATGCTTTCCTTTTTCCCACGTGCTAATATTAATTTCACAACCATCTTTTGCATTTTTTATAATTTTCTTTCTTTTGTTTCTTTCTTGTGGCCATTATATGCTTTTATTTTTCTTTTAGCTACATCAACCTCCAGGGGCAATGCTTTCAAGCTTGACCAAGATATGTGGAAAAGGGGAGGGGGTGTGCTACATCCCTGTGAACCCATTGTCAAGTGCACTCAGAGGAGGGAGATGGAATAAGGGCTCGTAATGTATGAAGGGGAGTGATAAGTGTGGAAAAAGGGATAGATAGGACACACTATCTCAATCATGGATTCCTAGGTAGTGCCCCTCAAGCAATAAACCATTAGAGGCGGTCCCGCTAGACTAGGATAGAAAATTAACCCCCCATTTAAGGTGAGGGAACAAGACTATGACCGAGACTTGTCCTTCTTTCAAGTCACCCCACAATCCATCCCAAATGCCCAAAATACAAACAAGCATATGCACCCGAATGCAAAATGAATAAAAGTACCTTTTGGCTAGAAGCCCACCTTCCAACATGTGATCTTGACAAATGGGTGAGGGGAGATATGATTGATGCAGGTGGAAGAGATATGAATAGCACATCACATCGGCTACAAGGTGGCTCTCAGGAGCAGCTGACTACCGACTAGAAGAGAGGACTACGAGAAAAATTCGACTATGGGGTCACTGACTTTCGGTGGGTAACATGTACCATGCCTTGAGATTTTTGATACTACATTGGGATCCATGTACCTGTATTTGGCCATATCCATAGGCATTGGGATTCATGTAATTCATTTATATGCGAGTCATTGAATTGGGATTTGTGATAGTGCTTTGGGTGATGATGAGGATGCCACATGATACATCATCATAAACAACACATGGACCATTTATAGATGACTCCATTTCCCAGTTGGATTCCTTATCATTACACATGCATGATTATTCCCTCCTTGGACCACATGTGGGAGTTTGTTGAGGCATTTGAGGACTCTTAGGAGGTGTTTAAATTTTGAAGAAGTTCTTTTCTTGATGCAACTTTACTTTTATCCCCAATGTCAGTCAGCAATCACATAAACAAGAAAGTAAAGTGCTGATAGAACATACCAGTAGATCGATAGAAGACAAGCCAGAAAAATATAAGTGTGTTGGTGCGTTACGACGGTCAACAGGATGCTTCAACCAACAAAGTCTCAATATGGTCAGCCAACCAGAAGTATCACACACACAACCCTTAAAGACAGCTCATCAAAAATCAACATAATTCAACAAAAGAATCCCACACCTAGATTTCTGGCATCATCTAGATTTACAGCATCATCCATATTTACGGCATCCAGATTTACGACATCATCCATATTTACGGCATCCAGATTTACGACATCATCCATATTTACGGCATCCAGATTTACGACATCATCCATATTTACGGCATCCATTTCCGACATCATCCAAATTTAGATCATGAGGATGTGTGTGATGAGATGATTGAAATTTCCTCCAACGTTGACTCTATTTATATCAATCACTGAGGGTGTGTGACACATTTGCGAGGGGGTGTAAAACCTTAAGGCCGACCTGCACATATTTTGAAAGTATTCAAAATAAATTCAAAATAAATGTTCTACTCATCAGATCAAGATGATCTTTAGATCGATCTCTGACCTCTTCGAAAGAGGAACCCAATAAAAATATTGGTGTCTTCATCTGAGCATCACAACATGGATTTTGGACCTAGTTGTCCAATTTTAACACTCCCTCTCAACTAGGGAGAACTCCATCCACCTATGCAATCAAACATCATGCGTCATCCCGTCGTAACTTGCTTTGCTGGCCTCTTTATTTTAGAATAGAAGTGGGTTAGTCACAAAGACATCATTCCCGGCTGACAGATTTAGCCTAGAGGTCCAAAACCTCTATAGGACTCATAAAGAGTCTCATACCAACCCAGAGTCAGTTTATCTGACCCGAAGTCAGTAGGAGGTCCGAAACATCACTTGGACTCAAGAGAGTCATATATACTAACCCGAAGTTAGTCTCACTGACCTGAAGTCAATTGGAGGTCCGAAACCTCACATGGACTCAAAGAGTCACATACCAACCCGAAGTTGGTTTATCTGACCCAAAGTCAGTAGGAGGTCCGAAACCTCACATGGACTCAAAGAGTCACATACCAACCCGAAGTTGGTTTATCTGACCCGAAGTCAGTAGGAGGTCCGAAACCTCACTAGACTTGATCCCACATCAAGTGGTTGGACACGTGTCATCCTAGATAGAGAGTACGACAATCTCTGATGCATCCATCAGTCTTTGCTACTAGTCTCTAGCTTTTCCCACCTCATTGGCCAAATGAGAGGTACTTCCCATGAGTTCGGAACTCAAATGGGTAGGATGCATATGGGGCACAGATCATGAGTGGCGAACCAACTCAATCATCATAACGGTGGGGCCCAAGCACACCAACAAGGTTTGGCAAGCCTAGTCTTGTGGTTGCTTATAGCTCCGAGAAGCTATCCCCAAAGCCCCCCATAGCTCCCAGAGCTCATCGTCCAACAGGACCCTTAGAATAGGGTCATTCCATGATACCAAGATTCTCACGGAAGGTTAGGAACAGGACCTTCCCCAAGGGCATTGTGAGAATATCCATGACCTGCTCATCAGTTCCTTTATGATCGAGCCTTACGACGCCTTGCTGTACCATATCCCAGATAAAGTGGTACCAACCATCAACATGCTTGGATCGTTTGTGGAACACGAGATTCTATGACAAACGAATCCCCCTCTAGTTATCACAAAGGATAACGGTGGCTTCTAGCACATGCTTGAACAACTCACTGAAGAGCTTTCGGAACCAAGTGACTTCACAACAGGGCATACATGTTACAATGTATTCGGCCTCAGCAGTGCTCAAGGCTACCGACTTCAGTTTCCTACCCGAAGTGGATCTACATGTGAAGTAGCATCTAGATGTGCTCTTGTGATCCACCACACTGCCAGCCCAATTGGCATCAATATATCCATGGAGTGTCATACTCCCGGCAGTGTATCTCAGTGCATGGTCTATCGTGCCTCAGAGATATCTCAAGAGTTTCTTGGCACCAACCCAGTGAATGTTATGATCAACCATGTGTTGACTCAAAGTGTTCACTGCACAACATATGTCCAGACGGGTGTTCACTAAGAACATTAGGGCCCCTACGAGTTGAAGATACTCAGTAGGATTTGCTAGCACGGGCCCAACAACACTACCACTCAACTTCTTAAAGTTGAGCTCCATTGGTGTCGACATGGACTTACAATCCATCATACTAAATATTTCCATAAGCTTCACAATGTATTTTCCTTGAGAAAGGAAAATCTCGCCAGGTCTCTGCTAGACCTCCAGGCCTAGGAAGTAGTGCATCAGTCCTAGGTCCTTCATCTCGAACACAACAGCGAGCTCCCTCTTGCACTGATGAATGAGAGGGACAACACCTGTCAGGAAGAGATCGTCCACATACAACACCAGAATGAGAAGCTTCTCTCTATCAACCTTGAAGTAAAGGTTCGGATCAACATTACTACGAGTGAAGCCTGGCTTCATCAGGCAGCTATCTATCCTCTCGTACCAAGCTCTGGATGCTTGCTTCAACCCATAGAGGGCTTTCTTCAACCTGCAAACATGGGTGTCTCGATCCTGGACTTCGAACCCCAAAGGTTGCTCCACATACACCTCTTCCTTTATCGCACCATGCAGAAATGCGGTCTTCACATCCATCTGATGAAGACTCCATCCTTGCATAGCAGCAAGGGCTATGATAGATTGGATGGTGGTATATCGGGCCACAGGTGCAAATATATCATCATAGTCTATGCCTTCCTTTTGAGAGAAGCCACAGGCAACAAATCTTGCCTTGAAATTTTCAGTACTTCCATCAGATCCATGCTTGATCTTGTAGAGCCATTTTGAGGTGACAATTGCTTTGTCCTCCGGTCTTGGAACCACATCCTAGACATCATTCTTCATTATGGACTCATACTCTTCGTGCATAACATCCTTCCAAACTTGATGCTTTACGACTTCCTCAAAAGATCCAGGCTCAAATTGTACAATAGTACTCATGGCTGCTAGATACCCTTGTTATCTACTTAGCTTCTTGCTTTCACGAATGTCCCCCTTTGGGGCCATATGTCCCTCGGCATCCTCGAGAGTGTCCCTGAGCCATGATGGTATCTTCCCTATTGAAGGAGCTGGATCAATCGGGTCCATTGGTCCTTCAACATCAGGCATCGTCTCATCCTTCGGTTCCTCTTAATTTCCAGGCCTTACTTCATGATCTTCCTTAGATCTCGGAAGATTGAATACTTTCCTTGGGGAAGCATCTTTGTCAAAGGTAACATCGTGGGATATCTCTACTTCCCTTTGACCAAGCACATATACTTTATAGGCCTTCGAAGTTTCACTGTAGCCCACAGACATTGTGGTCTCCCTCTTGATGCTAGCTCCTCTGCAAAAGTTCTTGAACTCGTTCGTTTCATATAATAAGAACATCCTCCCAAGGATGTCACAGGCAGCATAACAGACAGATCAGAATTTACTAACTATAGGCCATTAGATGTCTTTGTGACACTTGAGGGGAAAGGTCCCCTTGTATGCTTTCCTTCGACACAACCCTGACATACACCTTCACGATTATTTGAGAACTCAGACATCCCCGTCACCACCTTCCTTGCTTCGGGAAGGGCCTTGTAGTGAAGTTGTTCAAACCTCCGGTGCCATAGTTCAGTCTATCGGATAGTATCACATGTCATCGCTCCTAGTGGACTTCCTCCAACCTGGTAGAGTGTACCAACTCTAAACCCAATCGTGATAGCTTCCTTGAAACTCTTCTTCCACATGCGCACCTTCCATCAATGAATGCCACATTGAAACCTTTGTCTTCCATGGCCGAAACAGACACAAGGTTCTTCTTCAAATTAGGCACATATAGTACATCTTGCAGGCGGAGGACTTGACCTTGAGACAAGTGGAGGGTCACAGTCCCTGTCCCTTTCACGAGATATGTGGCATTATCTCCAAGGATAATTTGTAGATTAGTATCCTTCTCAACCATATCAGTAAGTGCTTCCTTGAACCCAATGATGTGCCTTGAGGCACCACTATCTATCAACTAGACATCCATAGTGTCGGGTGGAGATGTAGCAGAGAGGGCAGATAGAAGAATGAATTCATTTCTTTTATCATCAAAAACATTTGATTCCTCATACATGGAATTTCTTGACCTTTTGAAGGGTTTCCCATTTTCGTCGGAGTGAGCCTTCCTTTTCTTGACCTTCTTGAAAGGGCATTCTCTAGCTCAGAGATGTAGGCAACCAGACTCTTATGAATTGAGTCCCTGATCATCAGCTTTGCTTTGATTTTCCCCTTCTTGTACTTTGATTTGGCAGCAGCAATTGCAGTGGATGGAGGCTCTTGGATTTTACCTTGCACATAGTCCATGACATCTTGGTCTTCCAAATTAAGATCCAATGTCATCTTCCAAGCATGGAAGTCATCCTTCCCAGTCAATTTTTCATCAGCCTTAAAGCCATTGTAGTTTGAGGAACCCATCCTCTTCTTCGGTGATTGCTACAAACTAGGGCTTTGTCTTCACCTCACCTATGATACCATGTAAATTTTGAAGATGTTCTATGCTTGATGCAACTTTACTTTTATCCCCAATGTCAGTGAGCAATCACATAAACAAGAAAGTAAAGTGCTGATAGAACATACCAGTAGATCGACAGAAGACAAGCCAGAAAAATATAAGTGTGTTGGTGCGCTATGGCGGTCAATAGGATGCTTCAACCAACAAAGTCTCAATACGGTCAGCCAACCAGAAGTATTACACACACAGCGCTTAAGGACAACTCATCAAAAATCAACATAATTCAACAAAAGAATCCCACATCCAGATTTCCGGCATCATCCAGATTTAGATCATGAGGATGTGTGTGATGAGATGATTGAAATTTCCTCCAACGTTGACTCTATTTATATCAATCACTGAGGGTGTGTGACACATTTTCGAGGGGTGTAAAACCTTAAGGTCAACCTTCACATATTTTGAAAGTATTCAAAATAAATTCAAAATAAATGTTCTGCTCATCGGATCAAGATGATCTTTAGATCGATCTTGCACCTCTTCGAAAGAGGAACCCAATTAAAATATTGGTGTCTTCATCTGAGCATCACAACATGGAGTTTGGACCTAGTTGTCCAATTTTAACAAGGTGGTTACACAAGGTCGTACATTGTCATAGTAATTATAAATGACATGACAATTGAATAACTTCCTTTGATGATTTAGAATTGGATTCTTCATTAGATATCACACACGTGTGGGATGATGTCGCGCATTTATAGGTTTTTATTTCTTGATTTGATCATTTCCTCACTCTTGGGAGTTAGTTTGAGGGGCACCCTAGCATCTGGGCTCTTTGATTGACTATTTATTCACCTTTTTGAGGGATGTTGGTCAATCTTGAAGGAGGCATGTTACCCACCATCTATGGGTAGTGTATATAGGAGAAAACATTTCTCCTAAGATGGTCCCTAACCGACAACCAGTAGCCCCTTACAGCCACCAGATAACTCGATGTGCCATTTTCTCTGCCACCTAAGTCAACCATGTGGTCCCTCAACCACTTGTCATGAATGTATGTTTGAAGGTGGGCCTTCCGACCCCAAAAGGTATGACTTCTCATTGGTATAGTTGAGTAATTTTCCTTGTCATGGGCACTTTTGGGCATGGATTGGTGGGGGGATTCAGTTGAAAGAGTGGGTTAGGCTTGTATTCTTGTCTCCACTGCTCGATTTCGTGGTAACCCTTGTATCCTAGTCCCGCGGGATCCCCTTTAGTGACCATTTGGCTTTAGGGTTGGTACTACATGGGAAATCCTGATTTTGGTTGCATGTTCACATTTTTCGATACCACATTCATTAATCCCTTTCCACTCATTTTAGCCCCATTCATCTCTTTTTCCATCTGGGTCCACATAGGGTTAGCCTCCACCTCCCCTTCTCCACACCTTGGGTCGGGCCTGGAATAATGCCCTAGAGGTTGATGTAGCTAAAAGGAAAAGAAAAAAGCATAATTTGGCCACTCTCAACAGGAAATGTACCACAAAATGAAAAGATGGCCGAGACATACAAATTTAGCACGTGGCAAAAATCCAAACATGAGCTCCACCCCTTATCCATGCACATCACCTTGGCCCTAGATGAACCCCCTCTATCATTAAGGAACCCATGATTGTCCCAAACTCTGGTGGCCAATGAACTACCCCACCTTAAGGGGGTATTCACTGCCACATATTACACATCATGCTCTCATCCCCTGGAGCCTCGAGTAGTTATGAAGAAAAATCAATAAAAGGAAAAAATCATATGAAGAAGGGTGGAAAAAAAAAGGCCAGGGTAACTCATGCACCATGATCTGCTCCCTCCTACACTCATATACCTAGGTGCGGGCTTCCTTTATTTTAGCTACCCTGGCTGTGAAAATTTCAACTTATTGCTGAAATTCTATTGCAGTAATTGGTATTATTTCTCCTAATTGTTAATTATTTTAACAATTTATCTTCTACGACAAATATCGAAATAAACACATTGCAACCTTCACAAATAAAATTTTGTGGAAAAATAAAATGCTGGAAGCTGAGAAATGGTAGCACACACACATAAAATATAACACAATTATTGTTGGAAATAAGTCCCTGAAAAAACCCAATGCGGGAAAACTGGTGCAGTAGCTGAGGGTTTTTATTATTATGAAGCAGTGAGAAATTTTGAGTACAACTGGATGCCAAAATCTGGCAATCCTATAAAGAAAAATATTGGCAAAAATCTAGTGAGGAATTTCCTCACCTCACAGGCAAATCTAACTCCGAAGACTAGCCTCTAAAACCCTTACGAATTGCCCTGCGTCACCCTTTGCGTGGGCTTTGCGCAGGGTCTAATCTGTATGACTTGGATCTCAAATCAATCCGCTTCTTCTTCTTGCCTCTGACTTTGGAAATGCTTCTTTCGACCTATGCAAAATTCTTTTCCCACTGGAACACTGAAACAACTTGCCGAATCTGCAAATCGAACTGCCTCTACAAGCTACTGTGCAGTCCCTGCGTCAACTTCTCTGTGGTTATTCTGCCTCTATGCAAATGCACTTGCTGGATCTGGAAAGCTTCCTATAACCAAATTATCTTTTCCCCTCTTTCATTGCTTCGATCTCTGGCTCTTTTTAGCAATTGACTGCTGCTACTCTGGAGATCGATCTACCAAGAAATCAAACTGCACAAGTGTGTTCTCCATCACCACATCGATATCCTCTTATAATCCTCTGTTGGAGCATCAACGACCAAGTTTAAAACATTATCGATGGCTAGGACCATCTTTGGATCGATCCGTGTGATTTTCTAGACTATTCTTGCCTTGAATTAATTAATACTGATTAATTTACCAGTTTTCCTAAGTTTAGACTTAGGAAACATTAAAAAAATTGGTTAATAATTTAATTAAGTCACTTCTAGGCGGAATTTCGGGAAACGATTTCTGGTTCTGGAGATCTCATGTATTCTAGCCTCTCCACAAAGTTTTGTGGCTAGAACACATTCGATGCTACAAAAACTAACACTCCCTCTTAGCAAGGAATGTGTTCTAGTACTGTTGCACACTTGGTAGCAACACCATGTGTCTGCACTATCTCTTGTCACATTGTTGATGTTTGGCCGTTGCTACCCGCCAACTGCTGCGCAACTCTGACATGCGCTGCATCTGTGCTGTTGCTGACCCTGCTGACTGCTACCAACACTGCGTCTGCACTGCAACTTTGTTGTTGCTGCTACTGAAAAATCTGAAACTAAAAACATCCAAAATAATGAACCAATTGTGGTCAGTGTGATGCATCTGTCACCCGAGTGTGACTGCTACTAGCATCTGCATTGTCATTGAGGAATCTGTGTTGTTGCTGACTCTCCATTGTGCCATCTGCACTGTTGCCAACTCTACACTGCGCTCCCCAACATCTGACTACTACCAGTCTCTGCAACTATCACTCTAGCATCTGATTGCATCAACTGGCACTAATCCATCCTGTTACTGAATATTGTGGGCCCCTGTAGCCAGGTACTGATCCAAGAGGTGGAATCCTCAGGGATCCTACCCGTCTGTAGCTCTTTGGGGCTACAACTCCAAATCACCCCACCTCACCCCTGGAGGTATATGGGAAATCATAGCGAAGTCCTCCTCTAGCCTGGAGGACAACCTATCAATCTTGGCATGAGCTGTTGCCTGGTCCCGCTTCTCCTCTTTGTCCTTCTTCCTAAGAGGACACTGGGTACTGTAGTGGCCAAACTCACCACACCTGAATCACTTGACCTTTGATAGGTCCTTCTTCTTCTTTCTTTGTTCCCCTTGTCCCTGACTGGGACCCTTTGATGTGAGGGCCACATTCTCCTCCCCCTTCACCACCTTCGGTGTGCTGCTGTTGTTTCCACTGATGGAGCTCTTTAGAAGAGCTCGCCTCAATTCATGCTGCTGCAAGTTAGCCCACATCCTCTCCCACTCTGGTAACTTGCCTCTGCCCAAAATACTTGACAAAGACCTGCCAGTTCTCTGAGACACTGTTGAGTGTTAATTTCACTAGCTCTATGGGTTGAGGGGCTGCCCCAACAACTGACAACTGGTCTCGGACCTCTTGAATTTTGGTGAGGTAGGGGTCTATGCCTTCCCTTTTCTGCATCCGGATGAGCCTCAACTTCTCCTCGAGGTACATCTTCCGCTGCTCGGAAGTACCCTGATATAACGTGGTGAGAACATCCCACATCTGCTTGGCAATATCTTTGCCAGCTATATGTGAGACTATATGATCCCGAACTTCATCCAGAATCAACCGCTTTGCCTGTGCCATCTCCTTCTTGCAAGCGTTCTGCTGATCTACATTTGTAGGAACTACCACTACATTATCAATGTTTGGCTTCAGGCCATATTCATTTAGAAGGAAGGACATCCTTGCCTTCCAAATGACGTAGTTGGAAGCTCCATCCAACCTATCCTACTCACGAAGTCTTGCAGTGGCCATCTCAATGAATTGTCAAAATCTCCCTCTTTCCTTCTGTGTGGTTGCTGCTATGCTATTCGCACTCCCTTCTAGAGTGAGATGATCTGCTCACAACTACTGCCAATCTGCAAGGAAATATCGAATTTCTTGAGACTAGAAGTTCCCTGAGAGAAATTTTCCCTCTGTGTGTGCTTCTCTCTCTTCCACCCGACGCTGGCTCTGATCTAGCAAACCGTTGCAAAACCCTCTGCGTTTAGCTAGAGATTCGCCCAACGAAAAATCTGAGTTGCTCCCTCTGCCTATGGAATCACTCGATTTGGAAAATCAAAATTTTCTGCTCTAAAAAATCGAGTTTCCTTAAGTAACTCGACCCTCTAGCAAAAGACTGCACTGCCCCTGGGAATTTCAGCCTGCTGCTCTTACTGAGCAATGAAATTCCTTCTTTCAAATATGAGCTCTCTGACAGATCAACTGTGCTCTGATACCATGTGAAAATTTCAACTTACTGCTGAAATCCTATTACAGCAACTGGTGTTATTTCTCCTAATTGTTAATTATTTTAACAATTTATCTGCTACGACAAATATCGAAATAAACAGACTACAACCTTCACAAATAAAATTTTGCAGAAAAATAAAACGTTGGAAGTTGAGAAATGCTAGCGCATACACAAAAATAACACAATTATTTTGGGACAAAAGTCCCCGGGAAAACCCAATGCGGGAAAACCAGTGCAACAAATGAGGGTTTTTATTATTATGCAGCAGTGAGAAATTATGAGTACAATTGGATGCCGAAATCTGGGAATCCTACAGAGTAAAATACTGGCAAAAATCTAGTGAGGAATTTCCTCACCCCACAGGAAAATCCGACTCTGAAGACTGACCTCTGAAACCCTCTACGAATTGCCCTGCGTCACCCTCTGCGTGGGCACTGCACAGGCTCTAATCCGTACAGCCTTGATCTCAAATCGATCTGCCTCTTTTGCTTGCCTTTGACTCTGGAAATTCTTCTCCCGGCCTCTGCAAAATTCTTTTGCCACCAAAACACTGAAACAACTTCTCGAATCTGTAAATCGAACTTCCTCTAGAAGCTACTATGCAGTCCCTGCTCCAACTTCTTTGTGTTTCTTTTGCCTCTTTGCAAATGCACTCGCTGGATCTAGAAAGCTTCCTCTAACCTCACTGTCTCTACACCTCTCTCACTACTTCGATCTCTGTCTCTCTCCGACAACTGACTGTTGCTACTCTAGAGATCAATCTACCAAGAAATCGAACTGCTCAAGTATGTTCTCCATCACCACATCGATCTCCTCTTATAATCCTCTGTTGGAGCATCAATGAACAAGTTTAAAATATAATCGATGGCTAGGATCATCTTTGGATCGATCTGTGTGATTTTCTAGACTATTCTCGTCTTGAATTAATTAATACTGATTAATTAACCAGTTTTCCTAAGTTTAGATTTAGGAAACATTAAAAAAATTGGTTAATAATCTAATTAAGTCACTTCTAGGCCAAATTTCCAGAAACTATTTCTGGGCTCTGGAGATCTTGTGTATTCTAGCCTCTCCACAAAGTTTCGTGGCTACAACACATGCGATGCTACAAAAACTAACCCTGGCTCTTTGACATGTGGTCTGGATGTTTTCCCTGATCTCCACTTCATTCCATCATTATATCATTTGCCACCTACCATTTGAGGGGTGTACCACGGACTTGTCACCCTCTATAGAGGTTGAAACCACCTAATAGATTCCATGGCTAACCCCTTATTGAGCTTGGAGACACCTGTACATACCAAAGTCCACTATGGAAGGGCATGTCACAATGAAGTGCCCCATTGGTTCCATAACTTGTAAGCCCTTTTACTTAATTATTCTAATAAATTGTTGTTTTGGAGGGTAAGGGGACACATTAGATCTTATGCAGGATTGTTGGTGGATTCCCATTTGGGTCTTGGTCTTCCTATATGGGGTCCTGGCCCTCCAAATAACCACATTGGCACTTGTAGGGTGAGCGTTGAGAGCCATGGGCCTCCACCATGGCCGATACTACTTCATGGATCCCCAACAATGTTCGTTGATTTCTCATATTCCACCTTTGGGATGAGGGTGTTGCACCTGGTTCACCATGCCCAACCGACTCCACAGATGCACAACACACTTGGCAAATGTTCCAAGATCCAGAGGAATGTTCCCCGCTTCAGTGGAAGGGCTTATGTCATCATTCCAACCCTTACAAATGGTCTATAGGCACTTCCAATCCATTTGGAAACCCATGAGGATGACCTTGTGCCCCCACACCCACTTGGGAGTACCACAGGTTCTTTCTTGGAGAACAAGGGGCCAACCCCTTGTCCACTATGAAGGGAGTCCATTTCTACATCATGGCACCATTTGGACTTCATTAGGCCTCCTCAAAGGCCCAATGACTCACTTTATTTATCATTCGACCCTCTTGAGAGGCTTATTCATGTATTATTGAGCTATTTGGTGGGCTTGTCACCAAATGTTATTGTTATTTTTCACATTATTTTATTCTAGGGGCTAAATTAGGCCAAATTAGCTAAATCAAATTCATTAGACATTGTATAAATAAATGATGAGTTGATTCATTCTCCCATCATCACTTGGATGGGATCATTCTCTCTTGTGAGACTTTCGCTATCCTTCTTGGGGGACAAATTTGGATGAATGGATGAATTTTGATGTTTGGATCTCTTTCATTTTGTCTTGGAGCTTCACTATTGGCATATAATGATGATTGAGTATACTCTTTCTTACATGTAAGTACTCTTTTAATGCTATTCTTGTTATTTTTTATGTCACGTGCAAGTTGTTGGGGATTTTCGCTATACTAGGCTGAAATTTACCGCTTTTCTTATGCAAAATTGTGGAAATTTTTTCTTTTAAAGCCTGCATCATGTTATGGGCCATGTCTGAATGAGTGAACTTGCCTAGAGATGTTTCATTGAAGCTATATCTCAATAAGTCATCATATATTGCAAATCGAAGTGTAAAGACCTTGAAGCAATTGTTCTCATGCCCTAATGCCACGCAAAATTGTTCTAGAGGCCTCCTTGACTAATTGAATTTGTTCCAAGCATTTGATTCTCCTAGACTCCATATTCCCCAAAGGATTAGGCACTGATCCTCTATTGGTGATCACTCAAAACCATACTTTCTTCACCTTTCTCTCTTTCTTTCTAGGCTTAACTTCCATAGGTGACCTAGGGCATCAATTTTCTCATGATTCACACATAAAAAAAGTTCGATCTCTTTCCCTCTACTGCGCTAGTGTGTCTCCTAGGTGCCCTCCAAATTTGAAGCAATTCCGGCTATGGGATCTTGAGATATTTCAAGCACTACCTGTGAGTTCGATTCTTTCCCTTGTTTTCCTTTGGCTAGTGACCCCATTGGGATCATTGCATCAAGTTAAAAGAAAATTTCTCCTTTGATCCCTTTCTACTCCTCAATTAGGTCATGCGCACCCTTGAATGATCAATTCCATCCTCGTGACCTAATTTTGGGCCCACTTGATCTCATGTGGTCCCACTTCTTATCAAAGCTAATTCTTCAAAGACCATCTAGAAACCAAGTTTCCGCAAGGATTTGAAGGTCTGGAAATATCCTAGACAAATCATATATTCAAACCCTAGCCCTTAAAATTATCCTAGCCCTTTCTAGAGAGCCTTTCATCTTGCTTTCCAAGCAAGCAAGCCATTTATTTGAGCCTCTCTTGTGAATAGGCTTTTAGGATCACTTTTCATCCTATCATTGATCTATTCATTATCGTGATCCTTACTATACTAGGTCTCCTCCCATTGGTGAAAGTCCGTAAAGAGCATGGAGCTTTAGCTGAGGTGACAATGGGCTATCGCTCCATTGTTTCCTTGACCTAGTAGTTTCCCTATAGGATCCCCACCTAGGACCCCTGCTAGTTTGAGATGCAACATTTTGGCACCGTTGTCGGGGAGGAAGCAGGTCTACCTCCCTAGTGAATCATTGAGGAATTGATTCATTAAGGACAATTCAACGTTCCTCTGGCGACTCCATTCATTGTTAAAACCCCTAGTTTGCTCAAAAGTGACAATATTCCTCCTATAACTAGGGCCGCTGCAAGAAGGGGAGAAAGAACTCCATCACCTGTTAAAACTGTCCTTCTCTCTGAATTTGAAAAGGTCGGTGATTCCACCCCAAAGATGGCACCTAATTCCAACACTAACCCAAAACAAGACCAACCCAAGATGACCAAAAGTGAATGGCATTTGGTTAGTGTCTTCGCCCCTTTGAAGTTGAGTGATGACCCCAAACCATTGCTTGAAAAATTCAATAGATGGTTGCCCAAATCCAAAGGCGCTGCTACCATAAGTTCCCGTGACATTGTTGAAGAGTTCTATTGGAACATGTCTCCTAGGATGATTTTTTATGAGGTTAGACTTATGATGCTTTTCTCTTTGTCACTTGAAGGAAAAGAAAGGGAATGGTACCTTAGTCTTCCCCCAGCATGCATAAAAGACTCTGACCAATTTGAAGAAATGTTCATGAGAAGATGGTCATGTAATGCACAAGGAACCTTCAACATTGAAAAGTTTTATGAAATAACTAGGGGAAGGGAATATATCCGAGAATTCATCCAAAAATTTGATAGAGTAGTCAGGGACATCCCTGACCATTTGAAGCCCCCCGATGCTAACATTCTCAACAAATTTGTCAAAGCTGTGGGAGGCCACCTGACTTATGCATTAAGGGACAAGAAAGTTTCAACGTTGGCTGAGGCTAAAGAGATAGCAATGGAAGTTGAGGAAAACTTGTGAATGTCCAGAATTGATGTTAATGACCACCCCAAGGCTAAAGTTGAGGTCAAAAGGGAAAAATCCAAAGATCAACATGAAGAGACCATTTTAGTAATCCTCAAAAGAATGGAAAATATGAGCGAAGAAATGAATTCACGAGATAGGCTCTACATGAAAAAACTCGCTGCCTTGGAAAGGGCCCAAAAATCAAGTTATATCCCAAAAGGAAAGCCTTTCCCTGAAAATAAAAATGAGGAGGACAAGCCTAGCTCATCCCAAGTCTTCAACACTTTGGCCCCAACAAATGCCATGGAAAAGGATTCATCTTCTTAGGATGAACAAAGTGATGAGGATGAAGATGAGGATGAAAGTGAAAATGAAGAAGCCAATGACCAAGAAAACCTTGTGGAATCTGATGTCTTCAACATTTTCCTAGGTGGCTCATACACTCATCCCCCCATTAGTGACGTTGTTATCAAAGAAGAAAAGAAAGAGTCAATTCTCAACACTAATAATAGTGGAAGATTCAAAGGGGTCCAATATTCACGAAAGGACAACAATAAAGACTCTGTGATCTCCAAGGAACCCAACAAGGACGACTCGATTCCTAAACAGGTCTCTCCTAAAGACCCTCTCCTTAAATATTCTCGTAAAAAAGATCCCCCAAAGAAGGCCAATACCAAAAAGGATCCTCAAAAGAAACAAAGTTCAAACCATCGAGAAGAAGGAAAAAGGCAAAGAGGTTGGACTTGACATTGATCTAGAGACTATTATAAGGAAAATAACTATGCCAGTTCCATTAAAGGAGATTGCAAGACTTCCCACGCAACAATGACAAATCAAAGAAATCCATGGGTTTCGAAGAGGAAGAATTACCCAAAGACTTGCAAAATATTCACCTCCCCGATTTAAACCCCGGACATGAGCCATTCATGCTTACCTTAGCCATCAATGACCTTCTGTTGCATAATTGTATGTTGGACTCAGGGGCTTCCACAAACATCATGCCACTAAAAGTCATGAAGCAATTGGGTCTTAACATCACTCGACCATATAAAAAGGTATGTGGTTTTAACTCCAAACCCGTGGAAGTAGAAGGCCTCATAAAAGACCTTAATGTTTCTTTCGCTATGAATCCTGATACATCTTTGCTTATGGATGTTGTAGTCATAGATATCCCTAATGTATGGGGGATGCTCCTATCAAGGAAATAGGGAGCCATTGTTGGGGGTCATCTTCAAATGGACTTGTCATATGCCACTGTTGCTTAATTTGATGGAAACCCCTTCATCCTTTATAGAGAGTCTACTTACCCTTCTCATGTGGTCAAGCTAGGACCAATCCCATACTATAAGACACATGAGATTGAGATACCTTCACCCATTCTCCCTTCTCAAGAAGTCCGTATTCTCAAGTGACCAAATCACATAACAAACAAAAGGTGGAAGCCTAAAATGAAATACAAGGTTGGGGATGTGGTCTTGGTTGATAAAAATCCAATGTCTGTCAAGATTCATGGGAAATTTGGGGATGATTATTACTACATTTATAAACTCAACGACGAACTTTGGCCCCAAATGATTAAGTTAAGTCGTATCACCCCTTTCCTCGACACTTGATATTGTACCATATGCATGTTAAAGTAGGGTGCATAGCATGCTGATTTTGTCATTAGAACTAACATCATATGATATTTCTCATGGTAGATTAGTTGCATTTAGATTAAATTTGCATATTTTTACTTTTCTGTTGATTTTACAGCCTAACACCAAGCATGGGTAATCATAAGATACCATAAAAACATGATTCCTCGTGTACTTAGTCTTTGTATGTGCAGGTAATAGGTCTGCAATACCAAGAGATTGTTGGTGTTCTCATGACCTCCCGTCCGAGTAGCTTCATGCACTTTCCCGAGAGCTCATGTCCCAGTTGGAGCCAGATGTTACCCACCACCTGTGGGTAGTGTATATAGGAGAAAATTTTTCTCCTAAGATGGTCCCCAGCCGATAGCCAACAACCCCTTGCAACCACCAAATAGCTGGATGTGCCATTTTCTCCGCCACCTGAGCCAGCCATGTGGTCCCTCAACAACCACTTGTCATGAATGTATGTTTGAAGGTGGGCCTCCCGAACCCAAAAGGTATGGCTTCTCATTGGTATAGTTGAGTAATTTTCCTTACTTTTCATGGGCAATTTTGGGCATGGATTGGTGGGGGGATTTGGCGGAAAGAGTGGGTTAGGCTTGTATTCTTGTCTCCACTACTCGATTTCATGGTTACCCTTGTATCCTGGTCCTGTGGGATCTCCTTTAGTGACCATTTGGCTTTAGGGTTGGAACTACATGGGAAATCCTGGTTTTGGTTGCGTGGTCCCGCTTCTCGATACCACCTACAATACTCCCCTTCCACTCATTTTAGCTCCAATCATCTCTTTTCCCATCTGGGTATACACGTGTCCACTAGGTCCACATAGGGTTAGCCTCCCCCTCCCCTTATCCACGCCTTGGATCGAGTCTGGAACGATGCCCCAGAGGTTGATGCAAGTAAAAAGAAAAGAAAAAAGCATAATTTGGCCACTCTCAACAGGAAATGTACCACAAAATCCAAAAGATGGTCGGGACATACAAATTTAGCACGTGGAAAAAGCCAAACATGAGCTCTACCCTTTATCCATGGCCATCACCCTGGTTCCTATGGGCCCTAGATGAGCCCCCTCTATCATTAAGGAACTCATGATTGTCCCAACCCCTGGTGGGCAATGAACTGCCCCACCTTAAGGGGGTATTCATTGCCACATATTACACATCATGCTCTCATCCCCTGGAGCCCCAAGCAATTATGAAGAAAAATCAATAAAAGGCAAAAGGCATATGAAGAAGGGTGGAAAAACAAAGGCCGGGGTAACTTGTGTACCATGATCTGCTCCCTCCTACACTGATATACCTAGGTGTGGGCTTCCCTTATTTTAGCTACCCTGGCTCCTTGACATGTGGCCTGGATGTTTTCCCTGATCCCCACTCTGTTCCATCATTATATCATTTTCCACCTACCATTTAAGGGATGTACCACGGACATGTCACACCCTCTAGAGGTTGAAACCACCTAATAGGGTCCATGGCTAACCCCTTATTGAGCTTGCAGACACTTGTACATACCAAAGCCCACTATGGAAGGGCATGCCACCATGAAGTGCCCCATTGGTTCCATAGCTTGTAAGCTCTTTTACTTATTTATTCTAATTATTTGTTGTATTGGAGGGCAAGGGGATGCATTGGATCTTATGCAGGATTGTAGGTGGATTCCCATTTGGGGGATTGTCTCCCTATACGGGGTCCTAGCCCTCTAGAGGGCCACATTGGCACTTGTAGGGTGAGCGTTGAGAGACATGGGCCTCCACCATAGCCGATATTACTTCATGGATCCCTAGCAACGTTCATTGAATGCTCATATTCCACCTTTGGGATGAGGGTGATGCACATGGTTCACCATGCTCAGTCGGCTCCACAAATGCACCATACACTTGGCAGATGTTCTAGGATCCAAAGGATTGTTCCCCGCTATAGAGGCAGGGCTTATGTCATCATTCCAACCCTTACAAATGGTCTATAGGCACTTCTGATCCATTTGGAGACCCATGAGGATGACCTTGTGCCCCCACACCCACTTGGGAGCACCACAAGTTCTTGCTTGGAGAACAAGCGACAAACCCCTTGTCCACTATGATGGGAGTCCATTTCTACATCATGTAACCATTTGGACTTCATTAGGCCTCCTCAAAGGCCCAATGACCCACTTTATTGATCATTCGACCCTCTTGAGAGGCTTATTCATGTATTATTGAGCTATTTGGTGGGCTTGTCACCAAATTTTATTATTATTTTGCATATTATTTTATTCTAGGGGCTAAATTAGGCCAAATTAGCTAAATTGAATTCATTATACATTGTATAAATAGATGATGAGTTGATTCATTCTCTCATCATCACTTGGATGGGATCATTCTCTCTTGTGAGACTTTTGCTATCCTTCTTGGAGGATGAATTTGGATGAATGGATGAATTTTGATGTTTGGATCTCTTTCATTTTGTCTTGGAGCTTCACTATTAGCATATAATGATGATTGAGTATACTCTTTCTTACATGTAAGTACTCTTTTAATGCTATTCTTGTTATTTTTTATGTCACCTACATATTGTTGGGGATTTTCACTATAGTAGGCTGAACTTTACTGCTTCTCTTATGCGAGATTCTGGAAATTTGTTCTTTTATATTGTTGCATCATGTTATGGGCCATGTATGAATGAGTGAACTCTTCTAGAGATGTTTCATTGAAGTTCTATCTCAATAAGTCATCATATATGGCAAATTGAAGTGTAAAGACCCTGAAGAAATCATTCTCATGCCTGAATGCCATGCGAAATTTTTCTAGAGGCCTCCTTGACTAAGTGAATTCATTCCAAGCATTTGATTCTCCTTGACTCCATATTCCCCAAAGGATTAGACACCGATCCTCTATTGGTGATCGCTCAAAACCATACTTTCTTCAACTTTCTCTCTTTCTTTCTAGGCCTAGCCTCCATAGGTGACCTAGGGCATCAATTTTCTCACGATTCACCCATCCAAAAAGTTCGATTTCTTGCCCTCTACTGCGCTGGTGTGTCTCCTAGGTTCCCTCCAACTTTGAAGCAATTCTGATGGTGGGATCTTGAAGTTGAGATATTTCAAGCCCTAGCTCTAAGATCTATTCTTGCCCTTGTTTTCCTTTGGCTGGTGACCTCATTGGGATCATTGCATCAAGTTCAAAGAAAATTTCTCCTTTGATCCCTTTCTCCTCCTCAATTAGGTCATGCATGCCCTTGAATGATCAATTATGTTCCCATGACCTAATTTTGGGTCTACTTGGTTTCACGTGGTCCCACTTCTCATCAAAGCTAATTCTTCAAAGACCATCTAGAAACCAAGTTTCCACAAGGATTTTAAGGTCTAGAAATCTCCTTGACAAATCATATATTCGAATCCTAGCCCTTGAAATTGTCCTAGCCCTTTCTAGAGAGCCCTTCATCTTGGTTTCCAAGCAAGCAAGCCATATTTTTGAGCCTCTCTTGTGAATAGGCTTTTAGGATCACCTTTCATCCTATCATTGATCTTTTCATTATCGTGATCCTTACTATACCGGGTCTCCTCCCATCGGTGAAAGTCCGTAAAGAGCAGGGAGCTTGAGCTGAGGTGACAGTTGGCTATCACTCCATTGTTGCCCTTGACCTAGTAGTTGACCTATAGGATCTCCTCCTAGGACCCTTGCTAGTTTGAGCGGTAACAAGGCACACTTGACATAGTCTATCTAGGCTCACATATGTGGGAGTTTGTTATATCTTTGACCAGGTTTGATGGAGCGCTCATGTGTTGGAGGCTGATGAGGGTCATTTGTGTCCATATGATGTATTTTTTTCCATTATTTTGACTTGGGCCAACTGTTTTTTCCCATAGTTTAAGCTAAAGCACATTGTATTATACCATGTATTGAGGAGGATCTCTATCTATATAAATGGAGGCCTTTCTCAATTTTATCCGTTGGAGACTAATAAGAAAATTTTCTTGAAGAGTTGTTTTGAAGCTATCTTTTTTCTAGGTGATTGTTTAGCTATTGTTCAAGGGGTAGGCTAGGCTATTTTCTTATTAGGTTTGCTAGAGGGCAGGGAGAGAACAAGGCCAAAGAAAGGCACCTTGCTCCACTTGGAAGGATAACTCAAGGTATAGTTCTCTTGCCTTCCCCCTTTGACCATTAAAGATTTGCATCATTGCATTGACGTAGGACATCCTAGTGCTCTCCCCTCTTGCCTTGGCCAATCTTTGAGGTCACCTTGCTGGTACATAGGCTTCCCAGAGAACCAATGCCCCCATCCATCCTTAAAAGGAACCTAGTAGCCCTTGACAATGCTTGAGAAGCAATCCTCCAAGTGCCCTCAACATTGCCTTATTCTAAACCACCTTAAGCCTCACTTGGATTTTGTGTAGTGATTCCATAGCCCCCTTAAGGAATTGGTCAATCATTTTCTTCACCATCAAACCAAAAATTCCCTTCCTCTCTTCCTTTTTTATTTTTTTGTTTACAACTGAGTTTTACTTGTGTGATCTTGGATCTAGATTGTTTGGTTTAAGGACGTTTCCATTGGTCTATCACTCTTAACTTAAATCTTGCTATGCTAACAGACTTCGTAAGACATTTTAATTTAGCATCACTTGGATTTTGACCTAGTTTCTCCTGTTCATCTTTTGATCTAACCCTAATTTAACGAAGCAACACTGAATATGTTTGGAACTATTTATTTAGTTGTTGCTCAAACTCACGCTTGGAAATAAATGGTAAATGTTAGCACCTGCTCTCTGATTCCAAGACTTTATATGCAATAATTTTATGCTAGTATTACATCTTTTTTCTGATCTACATATTGACAAATGGTAAAATCGATGCTGAAGAGAGGATAGAAACTTAACCATTGAAGTATATGATTTCAACTGGCATATAATCTTAACTTGATGTTCAGGGTTTGAACTTGTATATTCATATCTACATTTTTATGGTATGCTTGGCATATTCGATAGTATGTCGTCTCACTTAAACTCACTTTTGAATGTCTAAATATCTTGACTATCCAGCTATTCAGCACCTGTGGTAATGGTACAAGGGTTCTTATAAATGACTTAAATTTCTGTCTTGTTCCATTATATTTTTGCAACGTTCTAATAGACCTGCCCTCTGAAACATCTCTGGAAACTAATCGATATCATACTCAGCTCAACGACCTACTCAATGATCCGAACATCATATAATTGGCTCACTGCTTAAGGGTTTTGGGTTCTCATTTTATTGTAAAAAATATTTAGGCTCTCAATGGTTGAATGTTGGAGTAATATTTCATCAACTATTTGATAATCCTAATTATGTGAAAATATGCTAGTGGAAATAATGAACGTTATCTGAAAGTGGCACACAAAGAATGACTCTGCTCACTGTTATTTGGTTTCTTTATGTTGTTGAAGTCATCTAAAGATAAGTTGATGCGACATTATGCTCATTGTCTTATTTAATACTCAGATTTAAAAGTTGGCATCGTGTTCACTGCTGAGATTCTGCATATGAATACATTGCGCCATCTCTGATGATATCTATGCTCTAAAAGTAATTCATATCCTCACATAATACCTTATTCTTCAGCTTTATTAGCACTGGTAATGAAGTTGTGATTGTCTGCAAAGGTTAGTGATTCTGCATATGTCTTGACTGAAACATTTCTGGGAAGCATTTCTGCACTGAAAAAAACTTAAATATTTCCTTTAATGAAACGATGCGATGACTCTTTGAACACTATGATATCACGGTGGAACGTTACATTTGGTTATAAGTCTGTCCTGAGGGTCTAACTTTGGTAAAATTGTAGAATCAATGATCTATTTCCTGATCTGAATGCTTCATCTTTAATACATGACTATAAATACAGATGTTCTGGACATGCCACAATCATAACTAAGCAAACATTGTATCCTCTAAGTGTAAAGTCTGAATTTGTGACAGCACTTTGGATATTTGCTTCACATGACAGCTTCAGATCTATGCTTGGCTAGAATTTTGTGGACAGTAGTTTAACATAAGCTTGGATCATCTGTGAACCTTAACTTGAATGACATCTGGATGATATATATGTTAACTTTGGTATTTTCATGACATATCTGAGAATTGCAAATTTCCTAATCTCTTGTTCTAGATAATGCACTAGACGTTGCAATTTTGCCATATTTGATAACACTCTGGTGCTGTTTTAGACACTGACAATTTGAGTTTGGTTTTGTGCACTTTACACTTGATACACAAATGCGATAAAACCATGGTAATTGACACTCAAACATCTTAATAATAAATGTTATGATACTGCTATCTTTTGGCTTTCATTGATGTATAAGAAATATCTCCAGAATGCTCTAAATGCTATTTCCATCTTTGTTGTAATATACCCTTGAGCATTGTGTTTTCTAAGCACTGCTGGCATATTTGCATTTCCTCCATAGCATCGAACTCATGGTTATATTGGTTGCTCACTGTTGCTTCTATTACACTTCTGCTCTGCGACAGAATTTCTGCTCCTATAAGTAGTAAGTATACTGGTGAACATATTTTGATGCTTGAACTAAATCATCGTTATAAGTATTGTGGAATGATGTAGCTTATCTCTAAGTTCTGCCATCATAAATTTCATTGGGCATTAAGTTCGTTTCATGATTTTGTGGTGATGATGAAGGGGTGACCTATGGTTTTTCATGCACTGATTTAACATATCATCTACCTTGGTTTGTCATGAGTTGATGTTTCTTCATGGTGTAATTGAATATCGATGATGTACTTTGTAGATTAAGGTTTACTTCATTTCCAAGAATAATATGTGCATAACCAATCTTTGCTTGAGTCATACACAAATTGTGCTTGATCTTAACAAATCTACAAACTGTTCGCACATAATTGAAGCCCACGTAGCCCCCTTTTGAGTAGATAGTGTTGCTGATGAAGTTCTTTTGTTGATCCAAGCTAGAAGAGCTTCCCATATTAACTACATGACTAGCTTAGTTTGACCATTAAGGAAAACCCTCCTTAGGCCAGGAAGTCAAGAATTCTATTCATTAACCTTAAAGTGAAAGGCAAGGCTACCTTCCAAACCCTAAAACCACTCCAAAGAATTTTGCTCGAAGCCCTAATTAGGCGGCTTATTCTTAAGAGGGTCAAAAAAGAGAGAGAAAGAGAGAAAAAAATGATTTTGTGGATGAAATAAAAGTTGATCACCTTATGGACAAGGCCAATACGTAATTCTTGGGTAGATGGAGTCTATGGATTCTTAAAGTTGATTAAAACTTGCAAAGGAGTAAGGATGTCTTGATGCCCTAGCAATAAAACCCTAATTATTACCTTTGTGAGGGATCAAAATTCACTTGGGAGAGCTAATGTGAGATTCACCAAGGGGATTTCCAATCACATATCATACATGAGTAATGAATGCAATAATGAGACCTACCTTCCATACAATTTATCTTCAATAACAATAGTGCAATAGAAAACCCTAGATCATCAATTTATTCCATACATTAGACGTAAAATCAGAAATTTTCAATAATAAATCTCACTTACAAAACAATATGCATGAACAATCCAATTATTAATCCAAGGCAACTTCTTCAAAGATAAGAAAGTAGCTCCAATACAACGTTCTCTATAGATCACATCTTGTCCAAGATATGAAAAGGTCGAAATCTCCTGAGGGTCAAAATAGTCCAAGTCATGATGATGAATAACAATGATCCTCTCCTCTATTTATAGGAGGACGAGTTCTAATTATTAGCGTACAAGCCCCTAACAACAAGTAAAGTCACAAAAATGCATTGGGTTACAAGCCAACCCACTAGCTTTTGACATAAATGCTAAGAAAAGCCAACACATGTGATCCCTGAGGCTTATAAAGCTGAATTCATGTTAAAATTGGACAACTAGGTCCAAACTCCATGCTGTGATGCTCAGATGAAGATACCAATATTTTTATTGGGTTCCTCTTTTGGAGAGGTGTAAGATCGATCTAAAATTGATCTTAATCCAATGAGCAGAACATTTATTTTGAATTTATTTTTAATAATTTCAAATATGTGCAGGTCGGCCTTAAGGTTTTACACCCCCAGCAAATGTGTCACACACCTCAGTGATTGATATAAATAGAGTCAACGTTGGAGGACATTTCACTCATCTTATCCTCACACATCATCTCTCCTCTTCTAATTGGTTCGAGCTCCTTGGAGGCAGTTTCAGTTCACACGTGGGAAAGAAGGATGAAGACGTTGTTGCTGCAGTTGTTGTTGCCGTTGCTGCCGTTGTTGGTGTTGCTGTCGTTGTTGCTGGTGTTGCTGCCGTTGTTGCTGGTGTTGTTGTCGTTGCTGCCATTGGGGCAGCGTTGACTTTTCTGGGGTTGACTTTGAGTTGACCGTGTGGTTGTTTTGAGGGCTGTTGTGACACATGCAGGGTTGGCTGACCAAGGAGACTTTGCTGGTTGAAGCATCCTGTTGACTGTCGTAACGCACAACCACATTTTTCTGTTTCTAGTTTGTCTTCTATAGATCCACTGGTATGTTCTATCAACATTTTACTTGATTGTTTATGTGATTGCTGTGGTGAAAAGTAAAGTTGCATCAAGCATAGAACATCTACATAAATTTACATGGTATCAGAGCTGAGGTGAAGACAAGCCCTAATTTATAGCAATCACCAAAGAAGAAAATGGGTTCCACAAACTATGGCTTCAAGGAGGATGACAAATTGACTGGAAAGGATGACTTCCATGCTTGGAAGATGATATTGGATCTCAAATTGGAAGACCAAGATGTCATGGACTATGTGCAGGGTAAAATCCAAGAACCTCCATCCACTGCTACTGTTGCTGCCAAAACAAAGTACAAGAAGGGGGAGATCAAATAAAAGTTGATGATCGGGGAATCCATTCATAAAAGTCTGGTGGCCTACATCTCTGAGTTGGGCACATCCAAAGAGATGTATGATAAATTGATTCTCATGTTCCAGGCCAACAATGCGAATCAAGTACTATTCTTCAAGAATCAATTGAAGAATCTGAAGAAAGGCAGGGACGAGTCTGTCTAATCATACTTTCTGAAGCTGACCGAGATCAGGAACAATTTGCTGGCTATTGGGGAGAC
The DNA here is from genome assembly GCA_034641835.2 of Pinus albicaulis. Classification (NCBI taxonomy): domain Eukaryota; kingdom Viridiplantae; phylum Streptophyta; class Pinopsida; order Pinales; family Pinaceae; genus Pinus; species Pinus albicaulis. The sequence goes on along the minus strand of CM076583.1, from coordinate 249,995,923 downwards.
AATAGCTCATTGAGAGATGGTACTCACCGCACTTGGAGGGCTCCCATCTGAATGGCATGTGTTCAACACTACCATTCTCAATAATAATGTGATACCTGACTTTGACGAGGTACTGTCGAGATGCGTTCAAGAAGAGACAAGAATGAAGGAGTATTAAAATGAAGGAAATGCTGCCTACACTGCTCATTCTAGAAAGAAGAACTTTTGTGGTCCAAAGATCAAAGGAAGAGCAAGGGCACAAGGAAAGAAGGGCAAGTGTTACACTTGTCATAGGCCAGGTCACTATGCTAGAGAATGTCCTTTCAAGAAGGATTCTCCCGATGGTGATGACAATAAAAGGAACAACAGGTTCAAGGGAAAGAGGAAGGCTCCCTTCGGCGCAAATGATCAACCTTTCAAAAGGTCAAGAAATTCCAGGTATGAGGAATCAAATGTTGTTGATAAAAGAAATGAATTCTTTCTTGTATCTGCCCTCTCTACTGCATCTCCACCCGACACTATGGATGTCTGGTTGATAGATAGTGGTGCCTCAAGGCACATCATTGGCTTCAAGGAAGCACTCCCTGATATGGTTGAGAAGGATACCAATCTGGAAATTATCCTTGGAGATAATGCCACATATCCCGTGAAAGGGACAACGACTGTGACCCTCCACTTGTCTCAAGGTCAAGTCCTCCACTTGCAGGATGTAATCTATGTACCTAATTAGAAGGAGAACCTTGTGTCTATATCGACCATGGAAGACAAAGGTTTCAATGTGTTATTCACTGATGGAAAGGTGCACATGTGGAAGAAGAGCTTCAAGGAAGCTATCACATTTGGGTCTAGAATTAATACACTCTACCAAGTTGGAGGAAGTCCACTGGGAGCAATGACATGAGATGCTATCCGACAGACCGATAATGGTACTGAATATGAGACGAATGAGTTCAAGAACTTTTGCAGAGGAGCCATCATCAAGAAGGAGACCACAATGTTTGTGGGCTACAACAAAACTTCGAAGGCCTATAGATTACATGTGCCTGGTCAAAGGGAAGTGGAGATATGCCACGATGTCACCTTTGACGAAGAAACTTCCCTGAGGAAAGTAGTCAATCCTCCGAGATCTGAGGAAGATCATGAAGCAAGGCCTGGAAATCAAGAAGAACCGAAGGATGAAACAATGCCTGATGTTGAAGGACCGATGGACCTGATTGATCCACCTCCTTCACTGGGAAAGAGACCATCATGGCTCGGGGACACTCTCGAGGATGCTGAGGGACATGCAGCCCAAAAAGGGGGACATTCCGTGAAAGCAAGAAGCCGAGTAGATACCAAGGGTATCTAGCAGCCATGAGTACTATTGTACAATCCGACCCTGGATCCTTTGAAGAAGCTGTAAAGCATCAAGTCTGGAAGGATGCTATGCACGAAGAGTATGAGTCCATTATGAAGAATGATGTCTGGGATGTGGTTCCAAGATCGAAGGACAAAGCAGTTGTCACCTCGAAATGGCTCTACAAGATCAAGCATGGATCTGATGGAAGTGCTGAAAAATTCAAGACAAGATTCGTTTCCCGTGGCTTCTCTCAAAAGGAAGACATAGATTATGATGACATATTTGCACCTGTGGCCCAATACACCACCATTTGATCTATTATAGCCCTTGCTGCTACGCAAGGATGGAGTCTTCTTCAGATGGATGGAAAGATCACATTTCTGCATGGTGCGATAAAGGAAGAGGTATATGTAGAGAAATCTTTGGGGTTCGAAGTCCAGGATCGGGACACCCATGTCTGCAGGTTGAAGAAAGCCCTCTATGGGCTAAAGCAAGCACCCAGAGCTTGGTACGAGAGGATAGATAGCTACTTGATGAAGCTGGGCTTCACTCGAAGTAATGGTGATCCGAGCCTTTACTTCAAGGTTGTGCAGGGGAAGCCTCTCATTCTAGTGCTGTATGTGGACGACCTCTTCCTGACAGGTGCTGACCCTCTCATTCATCAATGTAAGAGGGAGCTCGCTGCTGAGTTCGAGATGAAGGACCTAGGACTGATGCACTACTACCTAGGCCTGGAGGTCTGGCAGAGACCTAGCAAGATTTTCCTTTCTCAAGGAAAATGCATTGTGAAGCTTCTGGAAAGATTTAGTATGGTGGACTGTAAGTCTGGGTTGACACCAATGGAGCTCAACTTTAAGAAGTTGAGTGGCAGCGCTGCTGAGCCCGTGCTAGCAAATCCTACTGAGTATCTTCAACTTGTAGGGGCCCTGATGTTCTTAGTGAACACTCGTCCGGACGTATGTTGTGCAGTGAACACTTTGAGTCAACACATGGTTGATCATAACATTCACTGGGTTGGTGCCAAGAAACTCTTGAGATATCTCTGGGGCACGATAGACCATGGGCTGAGATACACTGCCGGGAGCATGACACTCCTTGGATATACTTATGTCGATTGGGCTGGCAGTGTGGTGGATCGCAAGAGCACATATGGATGCTGCTTCACATGTAGATTTTCTTCGGGCAGGAAACGAAAGTTGGTAGCCTTGAGCACCACTCAGGCCGAATACATTGCAGCATGTATGGCCTATTGTGAAGTCACTTGGTTGTGAAAGCTCTTCAATGAGCTGTTTGAGCATGTGCTAGATGCCACCATTATCCTTTGTGATAACTTGAGGGGGATTCATTTGTCATAGAATCCCGTGTTCCACGAACGATCCAAGCATGTTGATGGCTGGTACCACTTTATCCGGGATATGGTACAGCGAGGCGCCGTAAGGCTTGATCATATAGGAACTGATGAGCAAGTCGCAGATATTCTCACAATGCCCTTGGGGAAGGTCATGTTCCTAACCTTCCGTGAGAATCTTGGAATCATGGAACAACCCTATTCTGAGGGTCCTGTTGGACAATGAGCTCTGGGAGCTCTGGGGGGACGTTGGGGATAGTTCCTCGGAGCTATAAGCACACACGGGGCTAGGCTTACCGAACCTTATGGTGCTTCTGCCCCACCTTTATGATATTTGAGTAGGTTCACCTCTCATGATCTGTGCCTCGTATGCATCCTACCCACTAAGTTCCGGACTCATGGGAAGTACCTCTCATTTGGCCAATGAGGTGGGAAAAGCTAGAGACTAGTAGCAAATACTGATGGACGAATCAAAGATTTTCATACACTCTATCTAGGATGGTACGTGTCCAACCACTTGATCTGGGATCAAGTCTAGTGAGGTTTCGAAGCTCCTATTGACTTTGGGTTAGATGAACCAACTTCGGGTTGGTATGTGACTCTTTGAGTCCATGTGAGGTTTCGGACCTCCAACTGACTTCGGGTCAGTGAGACTAACTTCGGGTTAGTATATATGACTCTCTTGAGTCCAAGTGAGGTTTCGAACCTCCTACTGACTTCAGGTCAGATAAACCAACTTTGGGTTGGTATGAGACTCTTTGTGAGTCCTATAGAGGTTTCAGACCTCTGGGCTGAATCTGTCAACCGGGAATGATGTATTTGTGACTTACCCATTACTGTTCTGAAATAAAGAGGCCAACAAAGCAAGTTATGGCGAGATGACGCATCATGTTTGATTGCATAGGTGGATGGAGTTCTCCCTAGTTGAGAGGGAGTGTTAAAATTGGACAACTAGGTCCAAACTCCATGTTGTGATGCTCAGATGAAGATACTAATATTTTAATTGGGTTCCTCTTTCGGAGAGGTGTAAGATCGATCTAAAATTGATCTTAATCCGATGAGCAGAACATTTATTTTTAATTTATTTTTAATAATTTCAAATATGTGCAGGTCGGCCTTAAGGTTTTACACACTGTTGTAGCACAATTTGACTCAGCTAAAAGTCAAGAGAGGGTCTGAGAAATTCAATGTTGTTCAGACATTTATATGTACAGAGCTCAGATAGGGATTCTCGTGCTCTTGTATAAAGAGATGGTATTAGCTGGAAAGTGCAAGAAGACATACTTTTTGAATAGGGGCCTCAGACAGTCCCGACGGATGCATAGGCTTGCTAGTTCAACACTTTAATGATTCTCGTTGTATGCACATGGATGAAAGGATGCCAAGTGTACCTAAAGAAAAATTTATGTTTTCACCTTGGAACTGGAATAAGAGCATGCATAAACTACTATTGTTGAAAGTTCATCTTCAAGGCCAACACTCAAAAGAAACATGGAACAGAAGAAACTGAACTAGAATTTTATAATCTGTGAAACCTTGGTCTTAATGTTTTCGGACTTGGTTGTCAAAGACTAGAAAAGCTGAATTTAATATGCTGCTCTACAGTCATAAGTTTTAGCCTAGCATCAGTGGCTCAACATTTTAGAGTTTTGAAGGCCTTATATTTACAGGGTTGCTATATAAGTGATCAAGGTCTTACAGCTGTAGGAGAACAATGCAAACAACTTGAGGATTGTTATCTCGGTTTTGTGAGGGTTTGACAGATAGAGGTGTTTTGGGTGCTTGGAGGTTTTCACAGAGGGTTTGCTTGAAGGCCGACAGTCATGACCTGTTGACAAAATCACGGTTTTAAACCCCTGATGGCTCCTTTCCTGTGTTTGTAGGGTCGAGGATTGTCATCTTCGACCCTCAGTTTATTAACAGGCTGCGGGAGGGCCGTAAAACCCCTTAAAACACCATTTAACTACCTACAAACACACTCAAACTGTTAATAAAACCTGCAACTGGGCTAAAACTGCTTCAAAGGCTCAGTATGGTGGCGAAGGAACGTTGCAGAGAGGTGGAATGCAGGCGGAGGAGGTTTCCATGGCGGAGAGGTGAAGAACCAAGGTTTAAGTTTGAATTATGGCGCGAAAATACGTGAAAGTGGTTTCGGGAATACCAGAGGTGGTATTTGCGCACGGGGTAGGCGATAAGTGGTATTGGCTTGAATGAACGTGATATAGCTTGGTGGCCGATGCGTGTCCCACCAAAACCACTTGTTTCGCATCAGAAATGCACGATCAATTCATCTGGTGATTTGAGTGCGAAATAACACGCAGACCGTCCGATCTGGGGTAGCCAGATCAATGGCGAGAAATGGGCACGATCACAGAAAAGATGCGCGGTCAGATGGATGGTGGGGCCAGTCAGTGACGTAGTCTGTTTTGTCGAGAAGAGGACGATTAAAATAGACGGGGTTCGGAAATGAGGATAAGTGGGAGCCGTTGGATCAGCAAGATCGACGGTTAAGATTGTATCAGGGGAGAAAATGCATATAATATGGAAGTAGTCTGCCTCAAGAAAGCAAGTTATCATTCAATATAGAGCAATGGCTCAGATATCTTGTGCCCAGATCCAACGGTAATGCAGAAGTACAAACTGCTTGGAATTTATGTGAAAGAATGCCCCCGCAAAGTGGTTTGATCTAAACCATTGTTCGCAGATCGACGGCTACGATGCAATGCGGCATCACTCACCGTTTTTTTTAGAAACTGCTACAGGTGCCCCCGTAGGTGGTTTATGGTTTTGGGGAAAATTGTGTGCGGTCAAAGCAATGGGGCTCACACATCATTTATCTATTGCCGTGCATTGAATATTTGGTGTATTAAAAGTCAAAATTAAATGCCAACATTCAAATGCGTAAAGCATGTAGAACTTGGATGGCCAACTAGTCTAAAAATACATCAGCAACGAATACATCTGTAGCAAACATTTCATCAGTAATGCCAAAGGCTTAGCTTCATGATGTTTATTTCTATCTCTTTTTATCCTTCTTATTGTAATGAGGATGCTTTTTCCCTCGAATTGTAATTAAAGTAGTTGTTAAAACAAGAAGTAGTTTAAACAGTTTTGAGAAGTTTGACCAGTTACAAATTGATTTCAATATGAATTTAAGGGAAATCAGAATAGAGATGATGGGTCCGAGTTTTGAACCTTTGTAGAACAACAATTTTGTACTGAGTTTTCTGAAAATTATGGAAAGAAGATCAATTTTCTTGCACATGTTGATGTTGATGCGTTATTCCAGTTTCATTATGTGTTTTTTCTTCTGTGAATGAAGTGAAGTATTGTAGTTGCGGGTCTCTTATTACAGTTTGTAAGTAAGAGTTAAATGTCCTTAATGTGCACTCCTTCACTCCAACTATTTTCTCTCTATAAAATTCTTTTTGAGATTTAGAATGATAGATTCTGTTATACAACATATCATTTTAAGTTGCCATTCCATTTTCTTCCTTCCTTTCCAAGTAATATCAACAAATAATGGCATTGTGAAATCTTTCATTTTATCAAATCATTGAGGGTTTTGATTAATTAATTTCCAGAGGTGCTTAACGAAGACCATCTGATTTCTTAAAATTTGTGACATATATTTGTAAATGTCTCAAGCACTGATTACTTACAACAGCGAAGGGATTGTTTCTTGAGGTACAACATTTTTTGGTGCCGTTTCCGAGGATCGAAGAAGCGAAGTTCATTTCCCTGGGTTTCTTTCAATTTCCTCTGGTTGTTCAGTGAGGAGGAAGCATTCGACTGTGTTTACTTTTCACATAATTCTCATTTTCAAAAAGCCACACACAAGGTCAAATACCTTGCAGCAGAAGGTCTCATAATCCCTTATTCTTGATGGTGAACAAGATTTAGATTTGAAGTTTGGTTGTTTATTATTCACCTGGCGACTCCATTGATGAAGGTTTCATTAGATGAAGAATTTTGCTGGCGAGAAAATGAGAAAGCATCGTGGAAAAAGCATGTATCAGAATTTCAGTTTTTTAAAGGAGGTTCTATTTTTTACTATCAGTTTAGTGGTCTATTTTCCCTTATATATCAAGAAGATTGTTTCCTGCTTTATTTTCTCAGAAGATTATAAGGCCCAAAATGTACATTCTTTATTGGAAAAAAATGATTTTTCTTCTGCTTGTATTATAGATCTTGACACAACTTTATCTCCTAAATATGAGAGGAGAGATGATTTTTGTATTACAATTCTGAAAGATAATCCGTCACAGTCTGGGCATAAAGGTGATGATTCATCATCTTTGGATGATAATATTTTGCCTCACAAGCAATTGACTATTTTTCAGCGCAAAAAAAAAAGAAATATTTAAACCATTGAAGCTACCCACAATTCTTCATCAGTATCCTTCAAAAGGATTCAAAATTTTGCCAAGTTTCTTTAGAGAGGACGAGGATATCTCAACTAAACAACATATCTTGGAATTTGAGTACTTTCTGGACAAATTTCAAATTAATTATGAAGACGTGGCTTTAAGGATGCTTTTTCATTCATTAAAACAAGATGCTCAGCAATGGTTCCAGTGTTTGGAAGTAAGTTCAATTAGTTCCTGGCAAGGTTTTTAAGATATCTTTCTTAGATACTGGGGTGAGCAAAATTCATATGAAAAACACCTTTTGGAATTTTATTCTATGCAGAGTCAGAGCAATGAATCAATTGTTGAATTTAATAGGAGGTTTCAAAAAATTTATTTCAACATGGCAAAAGAAATTCAACCTCCTGAAGCAGTAGCTATGGTTTACTATTTGAGGGCTCTTTCTATTTTCTTGGCTTTTTATCTCAAGGAGAGAAAGCCTTGCACTCTGAAGTTGATGTTTCTTTATGCACAGGTAATCGAAGACAATGTGTGGGCTTGTAAAAAATTTTCATGTCATGTTGAAAGAACAAGTTTAGCTGAAGGCAAGAGGGCTTGTCAAGAAAACATTGGAATTTCTTTACAGCTATGGTTTACTATTTGAGGGCTCTTTCTATTGTCTTGGCTTTTTATCTCAAGGAGAGAAAGCCTTGCACTCTGAAGTTGATGTTTCTTTATGCACAGGTAATCGAAGACAATGTGTGGGCTTGTAAAAAAATTTCATGTCATGTTGAAAGAACAAGTTTAGCTGAAGGCAAGAGGGCTTGTCAAGAAAACATTGGAATTTCTTTACAAGGGAATGTAAATCTAGAGGTGAACAAGGAATTTCAAAAAGTGTTAGAGGATTCCTATATTGCTGAAATACAAGAATCTAAGAATTCTGAAGATTCTGGTCAAAAATTCGTTGCAGCAACTGAACTACATGATGAAAGCCTGGAATATCATTACAATTTTCATAATTTTAAGGATTTTGTGAATAGAGAGGAAACTAGTGGAGTTTCTCAAATATGTTTGCAGGAGTAGGAAGATTTTTGTCAAGAATTGGCATTATACGAAGAACATCAGCATTATGGGGAACAAACCTTGGATTTCTCTTTTCAGTCTAAATGCCTGCCTACAGAAAATGGCAATCAAGTTCCTCGCACACAATTTAAAATTGAGGAGTCAAACAATGAAGGAAGCTGCTCTATTCAAAGAAATCTACATCAACAAAATGTTCAAGAAAAGGAGGTAGCCAAAATTTTGTTTCATCAGTTCTATGATCCAGTGGCTGAATATATGACAAATTTCTTTGATCAACAACAAGTTTTTATGCAAGGCTATGTACAAAGTTTTGTAGATGGAAAATTTTCATGGTACATTCCTGTTTTGATTTTTAAATTTCAGCAGTATGAAGGTATTAAATCTAACAAGCAGATGTTAGGTTGGTGCCATTGGAAGGTTGACTTCACTTGATTAAGTTCAGCCAAGCATATATATATAGGAGTTGTACATAAATAAGCTCAAGAGTTGAGCATTTCCAGTTGCAGTATTTCTAGTTTAGCATTTTTTAGTTCAAGAATAAAGATCCTAGAAGACAGAGGTTTCAGAGAAGTTTTAAATTTTCAGAGATTTTGGATTGGGAGAAGATTCAGTTTGAGTTGACCCCATGCCCAATAACGGCTACTGATCTACAAGTTCTCCTTGACTCCATGCCCAATAAAGGCTACTGATCTACAGGTTCTCATCACTTTGCTACCAAAGTGTTGTCCCCAATTGGAGCCAGATGTTGTAGCACAATTTGACTCAGCTAAAAGTCAAGAGAGGGTCTGAGAAATTCAATGTTGTTCAGACATTTATATGTACAGAGCTCAGATAGGGATTCTCGTGCTCTTGTCTAAAGAGATGGTATTAGATGGAAAGTGCAAGAAGACACACTTTTTGAATAGGGGCCTCAGATAGTCCTGATGGATGCATAGGCTTGCTAGTCCAACACTTTAATGATTCTTGTTGTATGCACATGGATGAAAGGATGCCAAGTGTACCTAAAGAAAAATTTATGTTTTCACCTTGGAACTGGACTAAGAGCATGCATAAACTACTATTGTTGAAAGCTCATCTTCAAGGCCAACACTCAAAATAAACATGGAACATAAGAAACTGAATTGGAATTTTCTAATTTGTAAAACCTTGGTCTTAATGTTTTTGGACTTGGTTGTCAAAGACTAGAAAAGCTGAATTTAATATGTTGCTTTACAGTCACAAGTTTTAGCCTAGCATCAGTGGCTCAACATTTTAGAGTTTTGAAGGTCTTATATTTACAGGGTTGCTATATAGGTGATCAAGGTCTTACAGTTGTAGGAGAACAATGCAAACAACTTGAGGATTTTTATCTCAGTTTTGTGAGGGTTTGACAGATAGAGGTGTTTCGAGCACTTGGAGGTTTTCACAGAGGGTTTGCTTGAAGGCCGACAGTCATGACCTGCTGAGAAAATCATGGTTTTAAACCCCTGATGGCTCTTTTTCTGTGTTTGTAGGGTCGAAGATCGTCATCTTCGACCCTCAGTTTCTTAACAGGCTGCGTGAGGGTCGTAAAACCCCTTAAACACCATTTAACTACCTGCAAACACCCTCAAACTGTTAATAAAACCTGCAACTGGGCTAAAATTGCTTCAGAGGCTTAGTATGGTGGCGGAGGAACGTTGCAGAGAGGTGGAATGCAGGCGGAGGAGGTTTCCACGGCAGAGAGGTGAAGAACCAGGGTTTAAGTTTGAATTATGGCGCGAAAATATGTGAAAGTGGTTTCGGGAATACCAGAGGTGGTATTCGCGCACAGGGTAGGCGATTGGTGGTATTGGCTTGAATGAACGCAATATGGCTTGGTGGTCGACGCGTGTCCCACCAAAACCACTTGTTTCACGTCGGAAATGTGCGATCAATTAATCTGGTGATTTGAGTGCGAAATAGCACACAGACAGTCCGATCTGGGGAGCCAGATCAACGGCGATGAATGGGCACGATCACAGAAAAGATGCGTGGTCAGATGGATGGTGGGGCCAATCAGTGATGTAGTCTATTTTGTCGGGAAGCAGACGGTTAAAATAGACGGGGTTCGGAAAATGAGGATAAGCGGGAACCGTTGGATTAGCAAGATCGACGGTTAAGATTGTATTAGGGGAGAAAATGCATATAATATGGAAGTAGTCTGCCTCAAGAAAGCATGTTATCATTCAATATAGAGCAATGGCTCAGATATCTTGTGCCTAGATCCAACGGTAATGCGGAAGTACAAACTGCTCGGAATTTATGTGAAAGAATGCCCCCGCAAAGTGGTTTGATCTAAACCATTATTCGTAGATCGACGACTACGATGTAATGCAGCATCACTCACCGGTTTTTTTAGAAACTGCTACAGGTGCCCCCGTAGGTGGTTTATGGTTTTGGGGAAAATTGTGTGCGGTCAAAGCAATGGGGCTCACACATCATTTATCTAATTCCGTGCATTGAATATTTGGTGTATTAAAAGTCAAAATTAAATGCCAACATTCAAATGCGTAAAGCATGTAGAACTTGGATGGCCAACTAGTCTAAAAATACATCAGCAACGAATACATCTGCAGCAAACATTTCATCAATAATGCCAAAGACTTAGCTTCATGATGTTTATTTTTATCTCTTTTTATCCTTCTTATTGTAATGAGGATGCTTTTTCCCTCGAATTGTAATTAAAGTAGTTGTTAAAACAAGAAGTAGTTTAGGACATTTCGAGAATTTTGGGTGAGAGCTTTACAAACTACTTTCAACATGAATTTAAGGGAAATCGGAATAGAGAAGAAGGTTCCGAGTTTTGTACCTTTGGAGGATCTGCAACTTTGTACTGAATTTTTTTTAAAATTAATAAAAGAAGATCAAGTTTCTTGCACTTGTTCATGTTGATGGGTTTTTTCTAGTTTCATTATGTGTTTATTCTACGTGAATGAAGTGATGTAATGTAAGCTGCAGGTCTTTATTCTGAGTTTTTTAAGTAAGAGTTAAATGTCCTTAATGTGCACTCCTTTACTCCAACTATTTTTTCTCTCTATAAAGTTATTTACGAGATGTAAAATGATAGATTTTGTTATACAACATATCATTTTAAGTTTCCATTCTAGTTTCTTCCTTCCATTTCAAGTAATATCATCGAGATAATGGCATTGTGAAATCTTTCATCATATCATATCATTGAGAGTTATAAATAACTAATTTCCAAAGGTGCTTAACAAAGACCATATGATATCTTAATATTGTGACATAACGTAACATCGTTACCGATGAAATACGTAACCGCACCGTTACCTACTTTTTTGGTAGCATAAAAAGCACTCGATTTTGAAAAGTGGTGATGCGAATCACCCCTTTTTTTGGTGCACATTTTTTACACTCTAATATTTTTATTTATGAAGTATGAATATTTGTTTTAAAATGTTAGTTATTTTGATGCTAATTTCAAACGTATTGATGTAGCATCAACTTTTTTTTAGAGCGGTGATTTTCATGCTAATTTTGAATCGTATTGATGCAAAAGATCAACCTTTTTTTTTGCAGTACTGATTTTCATGTTGGTAATAAAACAAAAAAATTAGATAACAAAAAATATAAAAACAATTAGAAAAACCAATAAAAATGTAAAAAAGAACAAAATTAACTCGTAAAAATAAAAAATTTAAACAAAAATAAATAAATAAAACAAAAAAAAACAGAAATATTCGAAAATTATATCAAAAGAAATGACAAAATTTGAAAAAAAAACACATAATTTAAAGAAAAAAAGCAAAAATTAACAAAAAAAAAAACATCAAAAACATTTTTTTCTAAGTTATTAAAAAAATCCATATAATTAAAAAAAAAAAATTTAAATAGAAAATTTAAAAATAATTTAAATTACAAAATTAAAATTTAGATAAAAAAAATAAAATACAAAAAAGAAAAAATTTAATTTAAAAATTAAAATTAAAATAATAATAATAAGAAGAAAAAAAATACAAATTTTAAAATTAACAAAAAAAACAAATTAAAAAAAAAAAAAAAATTAAAATTGAAAAAGAAAATTAAAATAAAAAAAAACTATCATTAAAAAACAAAAAAAATGAAAAAAACCACGTGCAAATAATTAAAAAACAAATATCCATAAATTTACTATTTTTTTTTAAATGAAACAATTTATAAATTTTAAAAATTAAAAACTAAATAAACTAAAAGATTAAAAAAAAAAAAATTTAAATAAAAATTTAATAAATTTAATAAATAAATTTTAAAATTTTAAAAATAATTAATCTAAAATATTAAATTTAAAAACAAAATTTAAAAGAAAAATAAAACAAAAAGAAAATAAAACAATTTAAATTTCAAATAAAAAATTTGAATGAAAAACAAAATAATTTTAAATTTTTTGAATTTAAAAAAAAAATCAAATTAAAAAAAATATTAAAAATTAAAAGAAGCCTTGATCGTGGTGGCGCCGCCAATCGGCCTCCCGCCTAGGTGCCAGCGGAGGATGGCCGGTGGGCGGGAGGCCGCATGCAAACCCCCGCCCGCCCGGCCTCCACCGCCAATCAAGTGAGGGCGATTCCGAGAATCGCCCTCCGAAAAGAGGGAGGCCAATTTTCGGAATCGCTTCCGGCGGCGGGAGGGCCGATTCTCGGGAATCACCCTCCGACTAGGAGGGGAGATTCCGGAATCGCCCTCCAAATCGCCCTCCGCAAAGGATGGCGAGATTCCGTAATCATCCGCCCGCGGCAAGAGGGTGACCTCGGTAATCGCCCGCTCGCGGCAAGAGGGCGATTCCGAGAATCGTCCTCCCGGAATCAGCCTCGCTCGCGGGAGGGCGATTCCGACCGGCCTCCGTGCTTGCGCGGCGGGCGGAGGCCGGCACCGCTCGCTGTGGACTACATGCACTCGCCGCCCACCCACCGCCAGCCTCAGCTGCCACCTGGGCGGGAGGCCGATTGGCGGCACCACCACGATCAAAAAATTCTTCTTCTTTTTTTTTAATATTTTTTTTTAAATTTTATTTTTATATTTTATTTTTTATTTTTTAAATTCAAAAAATTTAAAATTATTATTTTTTATTTAATTTTTATATTTGAAATTTAATTTGTTTTAATTTTTTTTTTTTTTTTTTTTTTTATTTTTTTTGTTTTTTTTTCATTTTTTTTATATTTTATTTTTTAATTTTATTCTTTCTTTTTTTTTTAATTTTTTTTTCTAAATTTTGTTAATAATTTTTATTAAATTTTGTATTTTTTTTTATTTAATTAATTTTTTTTATAAATTTTTTCATTTTTTTTTATTATTAAATTTTATGTTTAGTTTTTTTATTTAATTTTTTTTAAATTTAATAAATTTTGTTTTTTTTTTTTATTTATTTGAATTTAATATTTTATTTTTATTTTTTATTTTTTTTAATTATTTTTTTAATTACATAAAAATTTTATTTTATTTTTTTATTTCAATTAAAATTGTGTATTTAAAATTCATTTTTTTTTAATTAAACTTAATATTTTCAAATTAATTTGTTTTTTATTTTATCTTTTATTTAATAATTTTTTTTAATTTATTTTTATTTTTTTTTTCGTTTTTAATTGATTTTTAAAGTTTTTTAACTTTTTATTTTAACAATGTTTTTCTTTTATTTTCTTTATATTTAAAATTTATTTTTTATTTCAAAATTTATTTGTTTATTCATTTATTTATTAAAATTTAATATTTTTCTTTTTTAAATTTAATTTGTTATTTTCATATTACCATTTTTTTTTAAATTTAATAAAATTTAATATATATATATTTTTAATTTAAGTTCATATACATATATATATATATATATTATTTTTTATAATTTAAATTTATTTTATTTTTTTAAATTTATTTGTTTTTTTAATATATATTCTTTTAAACTTAATATTTTTATTGTATTTTATTTTTTTTTTTTTATTTTTTAATTAATTTTTATTTTTTACTTTTAATTTTAAATAATGTGTATTTTTTTTTCTTAAAATTTAGTAAAATTTAATATATTTCTCTTTTTAAATCTATTTTTTTTTTTTTTTAATTTAATATTTTTTTTTTTATTTCTTTTAATTTCTATATATTTTGAAATTTTAATCTTTTAAATTTATTTTTTATTTTTTTTTATTTTTATTTTTTCTTAAATTTTAGTTTTTTTTTTATGTTTGAATTAAAATTTTTATTTAGTTTTTATTTTTATTTTTTTATTCCTATATATTTTTAAATTTTAAATTTTAAAATGTTTTTATTTTTTAAATTTATTTTTTTTCTTAAATTTTAGGTTTTTTTTAATGTTTGAATTTTAAAAATTAAAAAATGTTATTTCTATTTTTAAAAATGTGAAAAATATGACACAATTTTTTTTTTTTGTTATTCCAGCATCAACTGGTTTTGTTTTGAGGGTGTTTTTTCAATCTTTTTTTCAAGAAACAATTTTGTTTTTAGCATAATTTTATAAAATGTTGAAATTTGAGCTTCAAAAAAAACCAAGTGCATTCGGAATACACTTTTTTTGTTTTTGGGGTGTTTTTTCATGTTTTTTGAGTCTTTTGGGCTAGAGTTCGTTTTGAGGTCGTTACCTATTCCATCCGTAATGTTGT